>PVJC01005853.1:0-57268 GCA_004026665.1 Murina feae | reverse complement strand
ACCTCAAAATAGCTCAAGACCCAAACCTGGACGGCCTCCCTTCATTGGGCTAGATCTAGACCCGGCCAGTCCCACCCTGCCAAGCCCTCAGGTGCAGCCTCAGGTCCCCTGGGTGCCAGGGCAGGGGGGCACGGCCTGAGGTCCCCCATCAAGCCCTGCTGGGTGGAGGGAGAGGCCTGTGATCCCCCAGCCTGGTGCTGGGGCAGGGGGCACAGTCTGAGGTCCCCTGGCCTGGGGGTGGGGGGCATGGCCTGAGGTCCCCTGGCCCAGCACCAGGGTGGAGGGCACACCTTGAGGGCCCCTGTCAAGTCCTGCTGGGTGGGGGGCACAGCCTCAGGTCCCCTGGCCTGGCACCAGGGAAGAGGGTGCAGCCTGAGTTCCTCTGGCCTGGTGCCAGGGTGGGGGGAGCAGCCTGAGGTTTCCTGTCAAGCCCTATGGGTGGAAGGCACAACCTGAGGTCCCCTGTCAAGCCCCATGCAGAAGGTGGGTGGGTGCGCAGCCTCAGGTCCCTGCTGATTGCTCCTTAAGGCTCGTTATGGGAACTTAGCCTCAGCTGTGGGTGCAAATTGACCGGAGTGACGGTCAATTTGCACATTCCCTCTTTATTATATAGGATATCCATCAGCAGCATGGTGAGAGGAATAGTTGTGGGAGTGAATTAGTGAACCACCAGTCTCAGGTTTAGATAATAATCCTGCCTAACCCTTCCCAGTTTGAGATTCATGATACTTATCAAGAGTCTGGATTTCATCAGAAGGCTGACTGGCCTTGGAGAAGCCACTTCATCATGCCAGGCTTTGCTCTTCTTATCTATCTATACATTCATGTCTGGTTGAGAGGGTGAGCTCCAGGCTTTTACCTCGAGGAAGTTGTCCGCCCTCATCGGTAAACTGGATCGGTACTACTCTGGTGCCTACATCAAAGGCTCCCTGAGGATGAAAGGAGGTAATAATACATGTCAAACTCCTGGCATAGTGCCTGGCACACAATAACTGATCAGTAAATGTCAACTTACTGAGATATTACAGCTCCCCTGCAACCCAATAGTGTTAGCAATCATCCTTTCTGTGTCACCGCCATCCCTATTATCACTATCCTCACCGCCATCCCATCATTCCCACTGTCAGGATATTGCCCTTTCCTTGTTAGTGGCTGTCTTATGAAAGAGAAGGCTCTATGACATAGAGGGACTTGAATAATGTGAAATTCAGAACATTTATTGAACTCCTTAACTTTGTGCCAGACATTGTTCTAGGTCTTAGGGGACACAAGAGTGAGTTAAATAAAGTTCCCACTCGTGGAACTTACAGTCTAATGAAACGAGGCAATAATAATTAAGCAAGTATGTAATATGTCAAAGGAAAATGAATACTATAGTGAAAAGCAAAGCAGGAAAAGAATCTCAGGTGGGGCAGTTGTTATTCTATATAAGATGGTCAAGGATGAGCATGCCTAGAGGTGACATTTGAAGTGAAGGACCCTGCAAAGTGGAAGGCAGGGAGGCAGGTGGGTGGGATGGGGTGTAAAGTTCATCAGACACAGGGGCCAAAATTACAAAAGGCTCAAGGTAGGAACATACCTGGTGTATTGAGGAGCGATAAGGAGGACTTTGTGACTGATGTCAGTGATCAAGTGGGCAAGTAAGAGGGGATGAGATCAGAGAGGGCAGGCGGCAGGGGGTCGGAACATGGGGGCTGTGGAGGGCACTGTACAATTTTTGCCTTCGACTCCCACTGACTTGGAAAGTCATTGGAGGGTTTTAGAAAAGGTACATGTGATCGGACATATTTCCAGGGATTTCTCTGTCTGGTGTCTTGAAAGCAGACTGCAGGGCAGCAAGTGCTTAGGCACAGAGGTTGGTGTGTTATTTCAATGACCCAAGTGTGAGTTGGCGGTGACTTGGATCAGTGGTAGCGAGTGGTGCAGGTCATGAGAAGTGGGAGATGCTGGATATATTCTGAAGGTAGAGACAAGATTTACTAATATATTGCATGGGGTGTGGGAGGATGGGTAAGAGAAAGCGAAGAGTCGAGGATCATTCCTGAGCGACTAAACAGATGTGATTGGCATGTGCTGGCATGAAGAAGGCTACGAGTGAAGCAGATGTGGAGGAGAAAATCAATTTAATATTCACATTGCCTCTATAGGATAGGTACTGTGGTTATCTTCCCTAAAAACTGGGACTCAGGGAAGCGAAGCCTGTGGTCTAGAAGCCATGCATGGTGCCAGGGGCTCCAAGAAATAATTCCTCAACTACATGGAGCTATAGGATTTGGAGCTGGGGAGTATGAACCAGGAGGCTTAGAGGGGGTCCCCCAGCTCTCCAGAACCAAACTATGAGGGAAGCCCCACATCTAACACACATGCTGTGTGCAAGGCATTCAGGCCCACGCCTTGGCCTCTGGGGATGGTAGGGTGGGTGAGTGTCATCAACCTGGAACAGTGAAGAGGCAATCAGCAGTCATAGCGGCTTTCCATGTTCGGCATTCTGAAATGCAGAAAACCAAGAAGGCTGCAGGCTTGTAAAGCTCTGTCTTGTAGTTTATGACCCATGTAATCTAACAGTGTTCTGAAGAGCCTTTGCTGAGCCGGTTCCTGAATTCTCCTAGCTGTCTTCAACCCTCCAAGCTAATGTTTTCTTTTTCTCCTGTCCTTTGCCTTGGAATTTTGAGAACTGCTGATGCAATATCGACCATACAGAATTTACCTGAGCATCTGATGACATCACCAAAGATATGTAACTGCAGATAAAGAGGATCTGTCAGATTGTCACTGCTTGTTCTTGTGGTAGGCAGTTTAGACAGACATGAGCAGAACAAGGGCCGTGGGTCAGGTACAGAAAGTCACCAGGGTGGAAAGCACTAGGTGCCCAGCAAAGGACATTTGTAGGTCCTCGCTCCCCGGGTGACCTTTCCTCTCCTAGCAAATCACTGGTCATTCAGTTTGGACCCCCTGACCTTTCCTCCCTAGAGATAACAGCTAGGCCTCAGTTGTAGTTCAACTCCAAGCCCAGAAAAGTGGCAAAACCCGACAAGTAACCCCACGGCTGACCTCAGGACCAGCTGCATTGGATGATGGTCCCCTTCCCTGATGCTGATCAATCAATCAGTGGAGACCTGGACCCTGAAAGGACACACCTGCAAAGCTGATAAATACTCTATTAAGGTCTTCCCCTGGGAAGTCCTTTCCTGAAGTCTCTACCCTTAAAATCCTTAGGAAGGAAGGCCCAGTGCACTCTCCCTCCTAGGAGCACGTGCCTTTCCCTTTCTCCTCCATCTCCTACTCCTCCTTCCTCCCTTCCACTCCCCCACAGCATGTTACCATTAGCTTCCTCACTCCCAAACTCCAAGGGCCCTTCCTTTGCCTCTATAACTTGCTTCCTAAACCCTTTTCTTTTACAAATTACTTCTTCCACCTCTGTGATTTTATAAATAAAAGGTCTCTGATAGTTTGAGTCTTGGCTCTGAATTCTTTCCTAGCCAGATCTCAAGCACTGAGGTTGCTGAACCCAGGTCCAGTCTGACCACACCAGTCTAACACTGGGTACCATTCCCACCATCTACAACATTTTTTATTCCAGCAAAAGAAACTTCAAGCCTTCTCGACTTACAGACTCAGAATTTGGTTTATAATTTGCTGTGATCATTAACCTCTGTTGTTGTTGTTTTTCCCCCCCTTCTATTTTCATAGGCATACTCCTCATTAAATACCTGATTACTTGTTTACACGATACAGGTCTCACTTAGAATGCCCACCTGCATCGCCACCTCCTGAAGTGGCACTCGACCATTGAACTGCACTGACTTATTTTCAGGACTAAATAATTGAGTCAATGAAATATGGAGCAATCTGCCAACCTCACTTCCGGAATGAGAGAATTCCATATCAGGATGATGGTGTTCTGAGGATTCAAGCGTGTCCCTACTTTGGAAGAATCGGCTAGCAGCCCCGCTGTCCCAGTCTCTGATCCGATTCCCTTGTCCTCTTTAAGTCAGGCAGGGAGAGATGTCCATACTTTACACAAGCAGGGACCACAGCCTCTGTCAGCAGGAAGCAGTTAACTGAAGACAGACTGCCCTCCCTCATCACCTTGAAAAGATTTCAGGGATGGATGTTGCTTAAGGGGGAAGCCAGGACAAGTGGAATAGGAAAACTGAGACAGATAGTTAGGCAGCAGTTTACAGCCATCTAGAAAATGTGGGTGCCAAGCAGCTTGCAGCCACCTAGTAAATCCCATCTTCTCTAAACCAAGGACACTTAAGAATAAAAGGTTTGCCTGTTTCCTCTCCCACCAGAGGGTAAAGAGCTGAAATCACCCTACTCAGGGAGACAGAAATCCAACTAGTGCCATTTCCCAACCACACCCAAGGACAGATGAAGGGAAGAAACCTCAGTTTGGTTCATCAGCATAAAGATGATGGATGTTCTATTGAGATCCTCCCTAAACACCTTGTCTTTAAAACCCCTCACAACGAAGGTCCCAGAGCACACACCCTCTTCCACAAGAGCATGCCCATGACTCCCACCCCCGTCTTTCCCCACAGGTATGCACCTCCTAAACTCTAAGGAACCCCAAGAGGCTTGCAACCAGGGCGGCAACCGGCAGTGGCAAATTCATCCAGGCAAACCCCCTGAACCTGTCGCGAGGCCTCCTTTGCTCTGACTTCGTAGTGAGTCAAAGCCGAGGCTCTTTTCCCCAGCCTTTTCATGTTTCCTTGTCCCCAAGCTGGGGGGCCATCAACATACTTTAGGGAGGATGAAGCAGAAAAGGGAGAGAGAACTCTAGAGGGAAAAGAAGGGAAACTTCGACTAAGTGCATGCTGTGCTGACTCAGAAGATGGGGCAGAAGAATGGAAACCTCCATGGAGACTTGTCAGCGTCTTCCTGCCCTAGAAGATGCACTTCTATGTCAACTTACCAACCTCCTCCTCTGGGTGCAGCCAAATGCCGCTGTGGAACCAGGCTTCAGAGGAAAACAGTGCCTGCCTTGTCAAGTTAAAAACATCAGAGCCTGTGGTCTATAAGCCACATATGGTGCTGGAAGCGCCAAGAAATAATGATGAAAGAAAATCATTGAAACCCAGACGTACAGGGTCTGTGCAGCTATACTTTCCCCTCAATGACTCTGCAAATTGTGTTAGCTCCCCCTTATTCACCGAGCCTTGCTATGTGCCCAGTATTATATGGTGTCTCTCATTTAATTCTCACAACAACCAGGCGAAGGTCACGTTTCTCTGTCTGTCACGAAAATGACATTGAATGCAAGTCAATCTATTCCAGACCCTGTGTCTTAACCACTATACTTCACTACCTCCCAGAGGAAAAGGAGGAAGGAGAAATACTGAAAATAGTAACAATCCCCTTCTGTTCCCCTCTATTCTTCCAGGGCTCGGGAGAGTCAGAAAATTGAAAAAACAAAACAAAACAAACACCCCACTTTTATAGCTGGCTTCAGTATATATCAACTTTAAAAATTTAAATATTTAATTATTTCTGATAACAATAAGATGACTATTTTCTCTAAGAAATAGATTAATAGCCCAGCTGGTGTTGCTCAGTGGTTGAGCATTGACCTATGAACCAGGAGGTCATGGTTCATCCAGGTCAGGGCACGTGTAGGAGGCAGCTGATCAATGATTCTCTCATCATTGATGTTTCTATCTCTCTCTCTCTCTCTCCCTTCCTCTCTGAAATCAATAAAAATATATTTAAACAACTAGATTAGTAATAAGAAAGGTCTTTAGAGATGCAGAAAGGGTGACCATGAAATCCAGAGAGGAGGTTAAGTGCGAATTTCAAGGTCACAGTTAGTTTGGTGGCAGAACCAGGGCTAACAAAGTAGGGCTCCTGTCTCCCAGGCGAGCTTGGCTGGGCCCCCAAAGCTGTTTTGCAAGTTATTGCTGTCTCTGCCTTCATATGGATGGCTGCTTGAAGGAGGATGATAGTTTTCGTGTGTGCTAGAAATTCTAAACACAATCAGAACTCAGCTGAAGGTTTAAACAAGGCTTTCCTAGCACCTTCTGATGAGTTAGTGTTCTGTTTTCCATCCCCAAGCCCCACCCAAGGTCAGAGTTGTGTGCCCGGTTGAACTTGGCGCAAATGATTATATTTGTAGAACCCACTATAATTTACTCTCGCCTCCCACACTAATAGTGACTCTTCTGCCTGGCTGGCTGGCTGCAATCTGGACCCACTCCACCCAGCTCATCTCTTTCTTTTCTATATTGCACCACACACCCTTCAGATCGGGCAGGTGTCCTGGGCTTAGCCCATTTTTGCTACAGAAATATCCTCCCCGCTCTCCTCCTATGCAAATCCATTCTTCAAGGCTTTGCTCAAGACCGTTCAGGCTGAGACTTCCCCATGCGCAGCCCAGGGGTTTGCTTTTCAAGTTCCCTTTACATTTATATTCTCAATCATACACTTTAGTTTCAAAATGTTTCCGCAGATACAATGCAGGCCCCTTGAGGGCAGGCACTCATGTGTTCATGTGTTCACTAGAGATTTTTAAAAGCACCTTACCAGGGGAGATACAGAGAAACAAAAGCAATGGTTGCTTCCTGTCCTCAAGGAGGAGAGGCTAATAGTTTGCAGACATCTGCCTGCCACATAGTGGGAGTTAAACAAAGGCTTGCTATTTCGAACACACACACACACACACACACATTCAATTATTTGCTATCTCGAAGTCTCCTGAGAGGTATCAGGTGCTGTTATAGGGAAGGTATCACGAAAGAGGTGGCATATGAGCTGGGCCTTAAGAACGGGGAGTGTGTTTGAAAAATAGAATTGAGAGAACAGGCAGAAGAAACTGTGTTCCTACAGCACATTGCTGGGCACAGCCAGTGCCAGACACACACCAGACAACCAGGCTCGGGAGGAAAGCAGTGTAGTGGGGTTTGGTCCCTGTCCCGGCAGCAACTAGCCCTAGAGTGGGAAGTTGCTTCATTGCCAGGGGGGCCCAGTTCCTTCCCACTCCGAAGTGATTAAGCAACACTGACTCTGGAAGAAGCAGGTGGCTGAATGTGACCTTGAGCCAGTCCTCAGCGGTGGAGGTTCAGCCTCAAGTTTCCTTCCTGCAAAACGGGTAGAATAATTCCGACCTTACCAGGTTTCTGCAGTTTTTAGAACACATGTAAGTTGCTACGCACAGTCTTGGCATCAATATATTCGCTCCTGTCAAAGTGGGGGCCACAACCCTATCCCCTCCCTGTGAGTGCCCTGCAGCTGGTTTCCAGAACCTGTTGCCAGTAGGGGCTCTGGACACACTGTGGGGGGGACCCTCCTCCCCTACCCTCCCCCAGAAAAAAACACGGTTGACCGGGCTTCAGAAAAAAAGTAAACAGCATTGACAGTGGACTGACTGGGCTAAGGGGACACTCAATACGTGTGTTTCCACGAACAGACCTCACGCAGCCCGAGAATCCTCGCTAACCGTCCCACGCGCCTCCGGGTGGACTGGGTGTTGAGGAATCTCTTCCAGCCTCCGCCCTCCAACCCAGGGAGAGAGACAGGGCCTGGCCCCGCGGCGGGCGTGGAGGATGGCATGTGGGCACCGGGGGGAAAGGGAGGGGGGGCGGGGATGCCCCAACTCCCAGGGGGAAGGAATGGGGGGTCTGTTCCCGCCCCCTGCTCCTCCCGGGGGGCAGGGTTCCCGGGGCGCCCTCCTCATTTCCTCTCTTCGCGCAGGTCGAGAAGGGAGGGGATGCGCCCTCGGCCCTCTGCTCCGTGGCATCCCCAGCTCCCCTCCCTCCGACCCGCCCGGCCTGGCCACCCCCACCTCGGCCGCCTATCCCCGAGGCCCCCGTGGCCCCAGCTCAGTCGCCAGTCTCAGCCCCGGTCCACCCAGTCCTTCGCCCCCTCCCTCGGGCCACCTCGGCCGCCGGCCGCCGGCCCCGTCTCCCCCATTTCAGCCGCCTGCTCCGGCCCCGTAGTCCCGTTCGGCCAGCCCGCACCCCTCGGCCCCCGGTAGACCCCGATCGGCCACCGCCATCCCCACCCCCACCCCCACCTCCGCCCTCCAAGAGCCCCCCCCGGCCCTCCCCTTTGGGGTCGTGGCGGCAGGGGAGGGGCCGCGCCGCCCGCGTGCGTGGCAGGCTCCCCCCACCCGCTCTCCGGCTCCCGGCCTTCCTTCCCGGGAGGCGGGGTCGGCGCGCGCGGCGCAGGCAGGCCCCCTCCTCCCTCCCTCCCCCGCCGGCCTCCGTCCTCGCCGCCCGCCGCCCGCCGCTCTCTCGGCCGCTCCGACGCCAGCCGCGCCGCGTGCCGCTCGCCCAGCCCCGCGGGAGCCGCGGAAGTTTCCCGGGCCGCGCGTCCCGCTCGCTCGCCCCGCAGCCCGCGGCCCCGCCGCCGCCGCCGCCGCGATCGCCATGCCCTCGGCCAAACAAAGGGGCTCCAAGGGCGGCCACGGCGCCGCGAGCCCCTCGGAGAAGGGCGCCCACCCGTCGGGCGGCGCGGATGACGTGGCGAAGAAGCCGCCGCCGGCGCCGCAGCAGCCGCCGCCGTCCGCGCCGCACCCGCCGCAGCACCCGCCGCAGCCGCCGCAGAGCCAGGCGCACGGCAAGGGCCACCGCGGCGGCAAGTCCTCCTCCTCCTCCTCCTCTTCCTCCGCCGCCGCCGCCGCCGCCTCGTCCTCGGCGTCCTGCTCGCGCCGGCTCGGCCGGGCGCTCAACTGGCTCTTCTACCTCGTCCTGGTGGCCGCGGCCGCCTTCTCGGGCTGGTGCGTCCACCACGTCCTGGAGGAGGTCCAGGAGGTGCGGCGCGGCCACCAGGACTTCTGCCGGCAGCGGGAGGAGCTCGGGCAGGGCTTGCAGGGCGTCGAGCAGAAGGTGGGTACCCCCGGCCCCCGCCCCCACAGCCGGACCCCTCGCCCTGCCCGGACCCGTGGCCGAAGCCGGCCCCTCTCCGGGCCCCCGGGCTCCCGGGCGGTCCCCTGACCCCCTTTGTGAATGGCTGCGGACGTTTCGGCCCCGAGGGATGGACCGCGGCGAGGGTGGGCCCAGGCTTGTCACTGGACAGGAGCGGTGACCTGCGAGGAAGCAGGCCGGCTCGGGGGAGCCCATTCTTTCTGCATCAGGAGCCGCCGAATGGGCAGAGCTGTCCGGGGAGGAGGTTGGCAGGGACGCCAGCTCTCCCAGTGGGGGACACCCGAGCCGGTTTCTCATAGACCCGGAGCCTGGGGAGGGGGGAACCTAGGAGTCATTCATTTACGAAGTTCGAAGGACCGACTACGTGTCTTTGGGCCCATGGGTCCAGGTGGGCCTTTGAAGCGGCACACTCCAGCTGGGGAGGAGAGGCCAGGCCAAGTTAGTAGGTCATTATTTTAGGGGAATAATACCGCTCAGGGGGTGGTTGGGAGGCTTATTCACTTGTAACCTAATCCTCAGTCTGGGACAGGGCTGGCAGTTTTTACCCCCATTTTTCAGGCCAGAAAACAGGGTTAGAGAGATGAAGCGAACTGATCAAGACCCCAGCTAGCGAGTGGCAGGCTGCACGACAGTGTCCAGTCCAGTGCCCACTTCAGGGTCCACAGGGCCCTATTTCAGGTGGGTGGACGGACCCAGATTCTAACACAGAGTTGCTTAGCTCCCACCCTTCTGTGTGTGTTTCCCACACCCAGTGCAATAACCTCAAATCTCATTCCTCCTCCTCTTCCTCCGACCTCCACCAATGTCATTGCTCAATGAAAGTTGGTTGCCTGATTGAAATAAAAAATCCCGCCACCACTTATGAGGCTGACACTGCTGCCTCCTTTTCCCAGCAGGCTGCCGGGCCTGCCATGCTCCTCCCCACTTTTGTGGAGTATGCAGGTCTGGGAATTTCCCCTCAAGACAGAGCAACTGGAATGAGTCAGCCTGCTCCCTGCGGCAGGCCAGGGGAGGTGACTTTTTTTTGAATTAAGTAGGCAGTGCTGCTTTGCCTATCCTGAATGTTAAATCATTCCTAAAAAATAGAACTGCTGTTGGAGTATAATCACTAGGCTCCCATTTTCGTCCTTATCATCCACCCACTTGCTAACCAATCATAATATTTATTGAAGTCTGATAGTCATGTGGCTTCACGTAGGCCCCTTGGAGGATTTGAAGCGGAAAAGACATAAATCATGGGTGAAGCTGCACATCAAGTAGGTTTGTATCAGGGGAAACTGGGGGACTGTCCAGAAGAGAGAGGGTGTGGAGTTTGCCTAGGCCTGTATCCTGGTGGTCAGGGTAGGATCAGTGGAGGTCTAGTAACTGTTGAGAAAAGGCATGAAGAACACACAGGCAGGGGACAGTCTTGAGCATGTTTGAGGGGTAGTAGGTAGCTACCCTGCTTATAATAGAGTAATGGGAAACCGTGAGAGGGGTGATTGAAATTGAGGCCCAAACGGGGGAGGTCATGAATCTAGGTTGAAGAAATTGGGCTTTCTTCTCTTCACTTCCTCCTTGTCCCTCTTATTTTCTCTCTTCTGGTTCCCGTGCCTTCTTGTCACTGCTGTGTAGATTTCTTTCCTTTCTGGGGTTCAGTTTTCCCATCTACACAGCGAGAGGAGGGGCCCATCTAGATTTTTAAGAATCCACACATCTGTAAAGTATTGAAATAGTGATCACTATTTAGAGACCTTTCTTTATGTACTAACTAGAGGCCCTGTGCACGAATTTGTGCACCTGTGGGGTCCCTCCACCTGGCTGGCGATCAGGCCGATCGGGGCCTGTCAACTACAGACTACAGACTACAGACTGCAGGAGGTTGGCTGTGGGAGAGCACTGAGAAGATTTTCCTGGGTTAAAAAGTCGTCTTATTCGCCGGAAAATACGGTATTCACATATTAACGCCAGACATTCTCTTAAGTGCTTCCTAGCCACCCTCTGAGGCAAGTGCCATTTATTAGTTCACAGAGGGGCCAGCTGAGCCTAGAGCGGTTGCTATGGTTCAGGGTCACACATAGGCTCTGAGTGGTGGAGTTGAAAGTCCTGGGGTGCCCTGGCAGATCCAGGATGGCCTAAAGTGGTTGAAGGAGTCAGCTTAGGCCTAGTGGGTGGGGTTGGTTTAATGAGACCACTTATTTGTAGAAGAGTGAGTTCTCTGGTCATATTTCTTTGTTTTCCCGAGAGGCAGGGCTTCAGGGTTAGGCAGCATCTCCAGGCACCTCTGCCCAAGCATATTGCATAGAGGTTAAGAACTCAGGCTCTGAATCTGAAGTCCCACCTTCAGGTGTGGTAGCTTCTTTCACGTTCCGTGTGGTTCAGGGTACCTGTTCAGGGTTTGAGTTCTGGAGAAGGCCACACACAAAATGAAGAGAGAGGCTAGAAATAATTAATTTGGGAAAATGGCCAGGTGGGAACCCACCTCTAGTGGGAGGACAACCTGTGTGGTCAGGCCTTACCATCTTTTTATTGAGTTTGGGATACACCTATAGCCCTTAGGCAGGGAAGTTCCAGTAACACACAGACTATCTTATCAATAAGTATTTAAATGACTATCTGGTGGGGAAGTTGCTTCAGCTACCATTGTCTGGACTAAACAGTGGGTGCATAGCTTTGACCTTTGCTGAGCTTCAAGGGTCACCAGCCTTCTGGGTTCTTTGTCCACACCTCTCTGCTAGTGAAGACAATAGGCAGTTTCCCACATTAAGGGATTTTGATCCTTAGCTCTACCCCTTCTCTGGCTCCTCACTTGTAAAATGATCAATGGGAGCCACCAACTCATGAGATTATAATGAGGATGGAATGAGATGATGTCTCTGAAGTACTTTGCATAATTATTGTATACAGTAAACACTCTGCTAGAGGACAGTCACCACTATCCCCCTTCCCCAGGCTGTGAGCTCCTTGAGGGCAGGGATCCTGTCTTAGCTGTCATTTTATCTTTGACATCTTGTCCAGTACCCACCCTTAGTGGCACTCCACATATACCATGGGAACAGATGCATCCATCGCATATCTATATATATAAAAGGCTAATATGCTAAGTGTCTGTCTTGGTAATGACATCACGTAGCAACTCCTGGCTTCCTCTCCCTAGCAACGACTAGCCTCCTTGCAGTTTCTTCAGCCCAGGAACATGACTTGCTTAATAGCCAAGAAGAAACATTTCATGCTTTAACCAAATGTCTGTGAAGCCCTTTCCTGTGCCTCATCTCATTTGATCCTCACAGAGTCCTGGAGTAGGTAGATAGGAGACTTGGTGGAATCCTATTTTCTTTTCATTAGCTGGAAAATCGAGTTTAGAAAGTTTAGAAACTTGACCCAACTGAAAAGAAGTAAGAAATGGTGAACCTTGAAAATGACTTCAGGTTTTCTTACTGTGCAGAATATAGTCAAACTCTGCTACAGTTAAATATTTTACCCTTTGTTCTCCCTGCGTGATCTACAATAATAATCTGCTTCATGTTGATATTTACTGCTGTGTTTCTGACAGTTACCTGAAAGAGAAGTTGGGGTGCTTCACTGGGCAGGAAAAAGTTTAGCTTAATCAGAAAGCAGGTCTAATTAAGCAAGTTTATTCTATATCTATAAAAGGCTAAGTTGTCTCATGCATGTGTGATACATATAAAGCTCTTGCTGGTGCCAAGTGCATGTGTGTGTTTCCATCTGTTATTGTCCATTGTGAATTTGGTTGACACTTCTATTATAGAGAAAGGGTGAATAGCGATATTAAAATATTTCTTCTAATTAATTTCCTTTCAGTGTGCATGAATTCATGCACCGGGCCACTAGTTAATTATAATAAGGGTTTTGCATGTAAAAATGAACAACCAACAGCATCAGTAGGGCGGCACTTTCTATGTTTTTTCCATAATGTTAAGGGTTGGTTTGTTCAGTTTCATAATTTCTGACCTAGTCCCCTTCCCAGCCATTTGTAAAGAGCCAGCCAGGGTGACATTCAGGATCAGAAAGGAAATGGATCAGCTTGGTCCTCATTTGATTTTGCTCTGTTAATTCATTTATTGTTTGATTCATTCAGAAAACATTGGCGAACACCTGCATGTTGCAGGTACTGCTCTCACACCTCTATTCTGAGTGCTATGCTTAGAGCAGGCGAGTACTGTGATTACATAACCTAGTTTTAGAGGTGAGTTCTCTCCACTCTCCTTAATGATTCAGGTTATATTTGGTTGGGCAGGAAAATTGTCTAATATCCTAGAGTCTCTGAGAACTTTAGTCTAATTTATCTTAAAATCACAGGCTGGTGGAAGCCAGAAGGGACTTGAGAAACCTGTTTGCTAATAGACAAGGAGCTTGGGACTTGGGAAGCGAGTGTGACTTCTTTGTACCCACAGAGCTTGTGACTGGTGGGGCTGGAACTAGCGCCCAGGTGTCCTGTTCCCATTCCTGTAGTGTTTTCCCTTTGGCATTGGGCTAAGGATGGTCTAGGAATCTCCAGGCTTCTGAGCTACTTCAGAAGAAAGATTAAACAGTAATGAAGATGCCATTTACCAATTGGTGGTCATTCACTATGTGTTAGGCACAATTGAAGCACTTTACATAGATTAGCTCACAAGACAATCCTGAATCGGGTGCTGTTTTTGTTTCCATCCTGCAGCTGTAGAAACCAAGGTCACACACAGATCCTGAGTGGAGGAGTGGAAAGGTCCTGGGGTGCCCTGACCCCAGGTGAAGTTACTTGCCCACAAGCACACAGGAAGTGCCCAAGCTGGGCTATGAACATAGGCAGTCTGGTTCTAGGGCCCACACTAGTTCATTTTTTAACCTTTTATCACAGGAATGTTGAAGCATAAAAGAAGAGATCAATATAATGAATACCAATTTCCGTAATTATAGTTTTTTTTTTTCTATTGTTTCATTCCATCGCCACCCCTTCTCCGCTCAGCTTGATGCTGAAGCACTCTACTCCACTGCCCTGTTGGGTGCCCCCCTGGTTTCTGTTGGTTCCCAGTTTTGGAAAATGGCAGGTCTTCTGAATGGTTACAGCCTGGGCAGAAAGGCTGGCCTGCCCTTACCCAGAAGATTCAGTGGCACAGGTGGGTGCAGAGCTTCAGAAAATGTTGCCGGTTGGTTCTAAGACCCCTGAAGGGCCCGTGTTGCCCTGACAGACCCATGGATAGTGAACTAGGAACTAATTATAAAATTAATCCCTGACTGACACACCCAGAGTATTTTTAGGATTTATTTCGAACAGAGGAGAGTTTCTTTTCCTCTTTTTTTTTCTTATTTCTTTCAACAAAACACAGTCTGTTATACCTAACAAAGTTAACAAATATTCTTTATTATCTTCTAATACCCAGTTCATGATGAGATTTCCCCGATTCTCTAAAAAAAATGCCTCTTTTTACCGTTGGTTTGTTTGAATCAGGATCCATTTATGTCCGCACATCATATTTGATTGATAAATCTTAAATTTCTTTTAACCTGTAATTGTCCCCTGTCTTTCTCCCTTTTAAAATGCCATTTAAAATGCCACTTACCTGTTGAAGATCCTGGTTATTTGTCCTGTGGAATTTTCCACTTTGTGGATTAGGCTGATTGCTCCCTCCTGGCATATTTCTCACTAGTATGTTTTTTTTTGTGTGTGTATGAATTGGTGATTAACTAATTCACAAAAAATTAGAGACTTGATAGATTCAGGTTCTTTCTCCTGTTGTGCGTGTGTAAGGAAGCGTTCTATGTGGCCCCGGGTACCACATTTGGATAAAGCCCAGGCCATTAATCATCATCTGTCAGCCTCTCAGTACATTAAAACCAGCTCCCTGGAGTAGTTCCGAGGTCAGACCTTGTTTAGGGTAGAATTTATTTAAAATGAATGTGTAATGGCAGACGGGATCATAACGTGTTCACTAAGCCAGAGAATGCTAAAGGATCGTCGGGTCCGCTGCTCCCGTGTTGCAGGTGAGGACGATGACTTGTGCTGGGCCACACAGCTAAAAGTGGTGACAGAGACCCGAGCCCTTGTCTCTCGCCTCCCAGCCAAGTGTCTCCCACATGCCTCAGCTGTTTTCCTCTGAAAATTTGTGCGGGTCTTTCTCTTGCAAAAGCTAGAAACTCGGCTCAGAGAACAGTGGGGTGGGGAGAGATTCCTTTAGTTATGGCCGCATCCGGGAATTCAGATTGTATCTTCAGACCTTGATCTTGTTATCTCCTTTCTCACTTCTGCTTCCCTCTGTGCTGGTTTGATTTCTTAGACCCGCATTCTTCCTGTGCTAGTCTGCATAGCCCAGCTCCAGCCTCCCTCATTCTATAGCTAGCAATCCCCAGCGGAAAATGGATTTCTTTTTGAGTAGGTTTAAAGGAAGTTCTGGAATTGACTCGTTGGCCTGCTTTAGGCTATATGCCCATCCCTGGGCTAATCACTGTGGCTCCAATTTGGGGGAAGGTGGATGGAGAGTGCTGATTGGCTAAGCCTGTGTTATAAACCATCCCTGGAGCACTTGTAGGGGGAGAGGGGGGTTTACCTTAGGTTGGTTCCCCCAAACCACATACATTGCATGTGGAAGGATGGTTCTCCAAAGGAAAATAGTGGTGCCATTCTAGAGGAGGAAGGACTTGGAAGCTGGGCAGACAAAGAGAAATGAGCTGTGTTGCATTAACACTCATCAGCTCTTCTTAGCCACTAACATCTGGACTTTGGTTACAGGTGCAGTCTCTGCAAGCCACCCTGGGGACTTTTGAGTCCTTCTTGAGAACCTTCCAACATAAGCAAGAGCTCGCGGAGAAAGTCATGAAGCAAGGGGAGAGCGAGATCAACCGGATCAGCGAAGTTCTGCAAAAGCTCCAGAACGAGATTCTCAAGGACCTGTCCGACGGCATCCACGTGGTGAAGGACGCCCGGGAGCGGGACTTCACGTCTCTCGAGAACACGGTGGAGGAGAGGCTGACGGAGCTCACCAAGTCCATCAACGACAACATCGCCATCTTCACCGAGGTCCAGAAGAGGAGCCAGAAGGAGATCAACGACGTGAAGGCGAAGGTCGCCTCTCTGGAACACTCCGAGGGGGACAAGCAGGAGCTGAGAGCCTTGAAGGAAGTCGTGAAGGGCCTACAAACCTCTCTGAAGTCCAAAGACAAGGACCTGGAGGCCCTGAGAAGCACCCTTCAGGCCATGGAGTCGGATGTCTACACTGAGGTCAAAGAGCTGGTGAGCCTCAAGCAGGAGCAGCAGAAGTTCAAGGAGGCGGCCGACTCGGAGCACCTGACACTGCAGGCCCTCACGGAGAAGGTCCTCCAGTCGGAGGAGGCCACCTCCCGCCTCCCCGAGGAGGTCAGGAGACTCGCGGAGGAGCTGCGCCAGCTGAAGGCCCAGTCCCTCGAGCCAAGGGAGGAAGACGGGGTCTTCAAACACTCCGACGCCCTCGACGCGCTCCAGAGCAAGAGCCAGGGCTTGGACGCCCGGCTGCAGACCGTGGAAGACGGAGTCCAGGCCGTGCAGATGGCCTCGGCGCGGCAGAGCGAGAGCCTGGAGTCCCTGCTGGCCAAGAGCGAGGGGTGCGAGCAGCGCCTGGCCGCCCTGCAGCAGCGCCTGGACGGCCTGGGCTCCTCGGAGGAGGCGGACCAGGGCGGCCTGGCCAGCACCGTGAGGAGCCTGGGGGAGGCCCAGCTCTCGCTCTACAGCGACGTGGAGGAGCTGAAGAGAAGCGTGGGAGAGCTCCCCAGCGCCGTGGACACGCTCCAGAAGGTTCAGGAGCAAGTCCACACGCTGCTGGGGCAGGACCCAGCCCAGGCGGCCCGCTTGCCGCCGGAGGACTTCCTGGACAGGCTGTCTTCCCTGGACCACCTCAAGGCCTCCGTCAGCCAGGTGGAGTCGGACTTGAAGATGCTCAGGACTGCCGTGGACAGCTTGGTGGCCTACTCCGTGAAAATCGAAACCAACGAGAACAACCTGGAATCAGCCAAGGGTCTGCTCGATGACCTGAGGAATGACCTGGACCGGTTGTTTGTGCGAGTCGAAAAAATTCATGAAAAAGTCTGAATGAATTGTTTGCAGGGCGCGGCTGAAAGTCCAATTTCTCATGACCAAAAAAAAAAAAAAAAAGAAAAGAAAAGAAAAGAAAAAATAGTTATTTTCTCCCATGCGCCTCTCCCCCTCACGTTCTTGTCCCCTCTTAAAGAGCAGGGGACACCACTTGGGACACCACAGCATTTTGTATTTCTGTGCCCGGTTAATTTATTTACAGTCCTCACCACACACCACTGGTTTCTCAAGTGTTCAGCTTCTGCCTAGTTTCCTGAAGGCGCAGTGGCCGGCAGGCGAGGGTGCTGGGCAGCACGGATGTCTCTGGTGTCAGAAGCCGGGGATGGTGTTTCCCTGAGGATTCACAGAAGCAGATTAACGCTAACCTCAACAAAGCCTGCCTGGCTGGCGGATTGGAAGTGAAAAAAGTGGGGGAAGGGGCATTTTCTCTCCGATTGTCTTTAAGGAAAATTTATTTTATTTTATTTTTTATACTTCTGGAAGAAGTAAGCGTTCAGGAGATGTCACTCACTTTTTGTCTTCCACTTTAAACTGGTTAAAATTCATAAATGTCAGCTCCAAATCGGGAGGGGGCGAGCCCCTTGCTTGTTTTCAACCGAGAAACAGCAGCTGCTGACTGTGGCCTCCCATGGGGAGGGTGTCTCCTCCCTTTCCTCTCCTGATCTCAAAGGTAACTATGCAAAGAATCCAGACGGTTCTGAATGTGAAGGCACAACACCCCACAGAGTCCCCTGTGGCCGACCTGTGCCACCTCTTGGTAGGGTCCCCCCCCCACAATGCATAGGTTTATAATCCCCTGCAGGGGGAGTCCTTGGATTCTTGCAGGAAATGTGTGCTGTCCACAGAGGCCTGGGCTGTCTCCCTGGAGAGCGGAGACCTTGTCTTTTTATTTTCACCCTTGTGTCTGGGAAGAGATCCGCTGGCCCCTTCGGTCAGCAAGGGGCGTGTGCATTTTCTGTACTTGTTTGCCGTTTCCCTTCTGTTCGGGCTGTACTGTTCTTTCATGGCTATCTTGCCTTTCAAAAAAGAGGAAAAAAGAAAGAAAAGAAAACGATAAAAGAAAAAAAAAAGGTTTGTTTAGTTTACTGTGAAATGAACTGTATGGCTTATTTACAGTATTTTTAATTCTTAATAAACACTTGAGCTTTGTTACTTTTCCTGAGTGGTTGCTTTCAGAGACTTTAGTAATTATGATGTCGTTTACTTACGTGCAGCCCTGAGGATTACAAAGGTAAGTTTTCAGTTTTCAGACTCTTTTTTTTTTTAAATTCTGAAATCAGGATGGCCTCACTCTTAGGCCTGGAACTTTCGATTGACGTGGCTCTTGTTAGCTATTTGAATCTTCTGGAAGCTTTAGAAATACCGGGGCCTGCCCTCAGGCGTTTGGGATGAAGGGGGTGTAAAGAAGGCTGGCGGCAGAATTTTAACGGTACCCCGGCCGATTCTAATGTGCAGCCAGGTTTGAGAACCAGGGTCTCAGACCATCTGGCAACCTCCGGCTCCAGTACAAACCTGGGCATGTTGCCTTCGCTTCCCAGTTGCCTCTGCTGCCTAGTTAATACAGGGATTTATTGAGTACCTGGGTGCCAGCATGGCGCTGAGCACTTACATAGGCCTCTGTTCCTGCTAATATTTCCTGGAGGTAGGCATTATCATTTCCCACTCAACAGAGGGCGGCAGACTGAGGAGCAACATGCAAGATCATTAGCTAGGAAGTGGCGGGGCCAAGATTTGAACCGAGTCCCTCTATCCCTCTAAACCATGACGACATCCTTCACCTAACACCACCAGTGCAGGGCCATACTGACCTGTGTGCACCTGCTGTCCTGGCTCAGAGCCTCAGGCAGCAGGAGCGCCTCTCCCCTTCCCGCCCCCCAACCCCTCACCTCAGGGAGCAGAGGTGGGCCAGGACCTGAGTGCACATGTAGCTTCGTGCCCTCGACGCTGAGCTTCCTCTGTCAATCATTCTAGGCGCCAGAGGCGTCATCTCTAAGGCCTCACCCCTCTGAGCATGATGTTCCCAAAACAGTTTGCAAATAAGGACCGGCCCTTTATAGGTGTTAGAAGTCACTTGCGTTTTTATTTGAATGTCTTAAGAGTCGATGAGTACGTGCTGTAATAAGTAGTTTTGCCCTCACTTGGGGAGGGGTAGAGCAACATAAACCCCTGTGCTCCCGAGAAAGTTGAGTTCTTCCTCAGGTTGGTTGGTTGCATCAGGCACATTCTTGCTCTTCCATCTTGTCCGTAGTCTATAACCCTAGACTTTTGTAGTTTAATAGATTCCTATTGAATATAGTAGGAAATATCTACAAGGGTCAGAGCAGTGAGCATTCAAGTGATGGAAATAAAAGGAATGCATTATGAAGGTACATATTCCTGATGGTGGGGCAATTGGAGCTCCATCTTACCCCAAATAATCATCACAATTCAGTCTTGTTCATGTGTCTGCTCATTCAACAAACATTTGTTGAGCCCATAGCCAGATGTTTGCTAAGCATCGATGAATGCAAGATGTGTGTGACAGGGTCCTTATCCTCCCAGGGCCTACATTCCAGAGGGATGACAGTAGTTGTCATGGAATTTCAGAGGCCATAGCCAGGTGCAGTAGGGCACAGAGGAGCGAGTGGCCAGATCTGCCAGGGTTGGGCTGGGGTTGGTTAGAACAGGTTGCAAAGGGTGGAGGGATGTCCCTTAGAATGCCTCCTTGAGGGAGGGGAGCCTTCAGGAAACATGGTTACCCTGGTGTGTGTGTGTGTGTGTGTGTGTGTGTGTGTGTGTGTGTGTGTGAATCCTCACCCGAGGATATTTTCCCATTGATTTTTAGAAAGCGAAAGAGAGAAATATTGATGTGAGAGTAACACATTGATTGGTTGCCTCCTACATGAGCCCCGACCAGGGCCTGGGCAGGGGAGGAGCCTGCAACCCAGTTGTGTGCCCTTGACCAGGATCAAACCCAGGACCCTTCAGTCTGCAGGCCGACGCTCTATCCACTGAGCCAAACCGGCTAGGGCTCACCCTGCTTTTTGAACAGGGAATGTGCACAAACTATTGAAGATGTTGATTAAATTGCAGGTGATCCAGCACCAGGATGAGAGGCTGCAGTGAAATTTCCCAGGTGAGATGACCAGCACACTTGTGAGAAGACAGCTCTACCACTGCCCCTGTTAGAATGGAGATGATGGTGAGGAGGAGGAGGAGGAGGAAGAGGAGGAGGAGGGTGATGATACCTCACAGGGTGGTTGTGAGGTTTGAATGAGGTCATGGGTGGAGAGGGTTTAGCTTAGCACAACATCTGGCACGGAGTTAGGAGCTCCAGGGCTTGTCCATGTGCAGTCATACCAGAGGGAAACGTATTTCAGCCTCACGTGCTGCTTGGTAAAGAGCTGTATCCCTGAGCCACCTGAGTGCCTCCCTTGGGACCTCTAGACCTCCTCACAGCCCAGCAACTTACAGGACAACACCCAGGCACAGCGAGGGCCTCCAGGACCCTGCACAGCCCCATGGCCAGCATTGATTCTAATGCCTGGGCACCCATGCTTTCCCAGTGGTTAAATACTTTGCAGTCACCCGATGTCTTCCTCAAAGCATGCCTCTGAGATGCGGATCTGTTTTTCTAGCAACATCTGGCCACGCACCACCAGACCGCTCACAGGGTTCCAAACTAAGGGCAGCATTTCCCCCCAGAGTAAGTGAAACCACTGCCCCCTTCACTCCTTGATCCAGAAGCTCAGGAGTCACCCCTCTCTCTGTCTCTCTGTTTTCCTGCCTCTTCACACCCCTTCTCCAAGGGGAAGCCCTGACACAGCCACCCCATCCCGCATCTCCCAGCCTTCTCTCCATTGACATGGCCCAGCTGGGAGGAGACCAGCAATAAATAGGATCTAAATGTACAAATTACAGTATATGTCTTGAGGCACAGGTACATTCCCTTGTCTCTACCTTGTCTCCCATTCAGAGAGTGACCTTTCTCAAAGGAGAGCTGTCTGTGTCCCCCATTAAATCCTTCAGGGTCCTCCTTTGGCTTCAGGGGAAAATCCCAGCTCCACGGTGGGGGTGGGCTGAGAAGGAACTTGCTGACTGCTCTCTCCCTGCCACCCAGCCTCATCTTCATGGACTCTGCTCGTAATGCACTGACCAAGTGAACCGCCCCTCATGCACCTCTTGCTCAACCACCAGGTACCTTCGCATAGTCTCCTTCCTCCCACTCCAAGTGCTCTGTGTTCCCATCCTGGAACCACAGGCTGGATGGGGCACTCTTCCTGTGGTTGCTGGCTTCCCACTGGGTGGTGCACTCCACGGATGATAGGGATGTGTCTTTCATCTCTCTATCCACAGAGATCACACTGTACTTGACCTACATTGGTAACGAGAGAAATAACTAACATTTATTGAGCACTTACTATGTGCCAACCACTGTTCCGAGGGGTGTGTAAGGGTTAGCTCATTCGAAATGGCACAACAGTTGAAGATACTATTATTATTTCCATTTTTACAGATGGAGAAAATGAGGCAACAGAGCGGTTAAATAGCTCATTCCAAGTATTTACCAGGCACAGATAAGGGTGTGGTAGAGCCACATGTAAAACCCAGTTTTCTCAGTTAAAAACCTGTGGTCGCAATGACTCTAGAACTGACTTCTTTTCTTCACTTAAAATCACCTCATACTTTTGGGATTACTTTTTATTGAAGTACTAGAGGCCTGATGCACGAAATGTGTGCAGGGGGTTCGGCCTTCACAGCCATGGTGACTATTCTTGGCCCTTGCAGCCACGGCGGCTTGCCTGGGCCATTGGACATCCAGAAGGATGTTCAGAAGGTCATTCGGCTCTCTGGTCTAATTAGCATATTACCCTTTTATTATTATAGACTAGTGGCCCAGTGCACGAAATTCGTGCACATTAAAAGGGGATTAATTAGAGGAAATACTTTAATATTGCTATTTGCCCTTTCTCTATAATAGAAGTGTCAGAGATTAAAAAAAATTATGAAAAAAACATATATGAAAATCTTCCTCCTGTCAGAGTCTGGGGTGTACCATGGAACCCAGAGTCAAGTTTTCAACCACCCACGTGCACCTCAAAATCGCTTGAGACCCAAACCTGGATGGCCTCCCTTCATTGGGCTAGATCCAGACCCAGCTGGTCCCACCCTGTCAAGCCCTGCCAGGTAGGTGGGGTGCAGCCTCAGGTCCCCTGGGTGCCAGCACAGGGGGGCACAGCCTGAGGTCCCCCATCAAGCCCTGCTGGGTGGAGGGAGTGGCCTGTGATCCCCCAGCCTGGTGCCAGGGCAGGGGGCACAGCCTGAGGTCCCCTGGCCTGGTGCTGGGGTGGGGGGCATGGCCTGAGGTCCCCTGGCCCAGCACCAGGGTGGAGGGCACACCTTGAGGGCCCCTGTCAAGTCCTGCTGGGTGGGGGGCACAGCCTCAGGTCCCCTCACCTGGGGCCAGGGCAGGGAGCATGGCCTGAGGTCCCCTGGCCTGGCACCAGGGAAGAGGGTGCAGCCTGAGTTCCTCTGGCCCGGTGCCAGGGCGGGGGGAGCAGCCTGAGGTTTCCTGTCAAGCCCTGCAGGTGGAAGGCATGACCTGAGGTCCCCTGTCAAGGCCCATGCAGGAGATGGGTGGGTGCACAGCCTCAGGTCCCTGCTGATTGCTCCTTAAGGCTTGTTATGGGAACTTAGCCTCAGCTGTGGGTGCAGATTGAGCAGAATGATGGTCAATTTGCATATTCCCTCTTTATTATATAGGATAACTTCCGTGCTTTAAGACCCTGAAGGACACAGCTGATGAATTCTACACATGCTTCACCATGGACTAACCATCAGATCAAGACACACTCTGGGGGCTTTCCATGGCCCACAGCCAGTAGCCCCCAAGGTCACCACTTTTCTGAACACTCTCACCATAGACCACTTTCGCCCATTTCTGAATTTCAAATACATGAGATCATACCCTATGAGTCCTGATAGTCCTTTAGGAAAAACAATAGCTTTCTTGGGATATAATTTATATACCATAAAATCCACCCTATGAAGATGTATAACCGTTCTTAGTATATTCCCAGGAGGCTGGACACATTTCTACCTTGATCAGTCTTGCCCCTGCCACCTAGAACAAGCATGTGGCACCCAGGTGTCTGAGTACCTGCGGATGTGGGAACTGAACCGTGCATTCCAGGGTCTCCATCTTGCTGAGAGAAAGGCGAGAGGTGTGGTGGGAGCATCCTTGTCTTGCCTCTGGGACTGGGCCCACAGTGGGAGGAGGTGAAAAAGCATAGAGGTGGAGAGATGGCTGCCCCTCTCCCTCCTCCTGCTGTGCTTGGTCAGGGGTTGATTCCACAGCAGTTGTTTATCATGAACAGGGCACTGAGCCGCACCTGCTTGGGGAGTAGGGATGAGAGAGGAGTTTTCTGTTCCTTGGAGAGTCCCAGCTGACCAGGACACAGGACACTGTAATCACGGTACAGAGGTGCACACAGCAGGGAGTGATGAGGTCTGGGACCTTGGTTGCCATTGTGTTGCCTTCCCAGTATCTAGTCCTCCCTAATGTGGTAACAACTTCTTTATTTTTTCCTTAAAGAACCACCCCTTCACCCGACGGATGTGGCTCAGTGGTTGAGTGTCAACCTATGAACCAGGAGGCCACGGTTGGATTCCTGGTCAGGGCACATGCCAGGGTTGCAGGCTTGATCCCCAATAAGAGGGCATGCAGGAGGCAGCCAATGGAGGGTTCTCTTACATCACTGACATTTCTATCTTTCTCTCCCCCTCTCCCTTTCTCTCTGAAATCAATAGAAATATTAAAAAAGAAAGAAAGAAAAAAAGGACCAGCCTTCATCACTCTCGATCCATTTGGCCCTGATGAGACTGACCGGGATGAGCACATGACCCGGGTTTGGCCAATGAGAAACTCCCTTCTCCTGGTCTGACTTGTTCAAGATGAAGAAGACATGTCCCAATCTGGTCCATGGACTGCTGCTGGGCTTTCCAGAAAGTGGTGCCTTCTTTCCACTGAGGCTGCCAAGCTGACAAGAGGTAAGCCCAGAACCTCTAGGGGCCATTACAGAGAAGGAAGCCACCAGCATAGGAGAAAGCAGAGCCAAGAGATGGCATGAGACAGGCTCCTAATGACACAGGATGAGCACCTGGATCCAGCTGTGCCTGAAGCTCCAGAGGCCACGCTCTTCCACACACCATCTCACAGTCCTATCCCCTTCTAGACGCACACAAGGGACGGGACACCATGTAAAGAATGGGCATCGCAGCTTGCAGCTTATGACTAAAAAAATTGGAAACGCCTAAAGACTCTGGCAACCTGACCAATAACCGCATTGCCACTTGTTCATACAATGGACTGCAAAACACAAGTAAAAATGAATAAGTCGGAATCATGCTGGGTGTCAGCGCAGAGGAATCTCTCCACTGAAATGCTGAGTGAAAAGACACAAGTTGCTGAAGGAAATAGTAATGAAACTTGCATGTAAAATGGAGAAACCATGCAGAATAACATTATCTACTGTAGTGAAAGTATCAGTAAACGAGTAGGAGACAGAATATCCAAACTCAGGTTGTTTGATTTCACGGGGGGCCTACTTGTGCATTTGTGCTGTTATTAATACTTTTTTTCCTCCTCCGAACATTTATTCAAACTGAAAAATTGAAAGACTTGTCCTATGAGCACTCATATCTCTATTACTTAGCACAATGGACAGATTGCTGTGTTTACTTACCACATACATATCCGTTTCCCCCCATCCTGGATACCTTTTGGTATGTTAGAAATATTTTGTAATTAAAAACTTTTTTAAAAAGGGGAAGAAACAACATAGGAGAAAACTCACTTTTATTGTTTAAAATAGCATAGGTTAGAAAACAAATGGCCTCCATATACTTCACGAAGTGCTATATTTAAACATGACTAATTAGTGTTCATAATAATGAGAGCTGAATAGCCATGTGGTGGGCCCGAGAGAGCTGAGGCTGAGAAGGGTCTTCAGTCCAACTTCCTCATTTTACAGATGGGGAGACTGAGTCTCAGGGAGAGGAAGTTGCTGGAACACTAACTATGAAGGGGACCTTGTTCCTGCTTCTCTCCCCACTATTTGTTTTGGCTGCACCCCAGGCCTAAGCGAAGATCCCAAATGCCCACAAGGCAGCAGAGGATCAGGGCAGCTGAGTTCCTGCAGGGAGGGGAACTGCATTCTTGGGTGGGAAGGGCGTGGCGCCTTGGCCAAACCGAGCGTGTTGGTCAGGAACACACACAAGCAATGCCTGTTGGGCAACGGGCTGTGAGGAAACCGTGGCCTCTCTGTGTTTAAATACTGGGTAATATTTTGTTGAAATGCCTGTTACTAATTGGGTGTAGCTGCCTCGTGTCAAGATGCTCACCGTCCCACGGAGTCTCCAGGGTGGTGGTGGTGGTGGTGGTTGGGGGGAGGAGGGGGAGGCAGGAGGAGAGTGTCCCCAGCTGGAGTTGTAAGGACAGCAGGCAGGTGGAAAAGGACCTGGGATCAGGGAGCTGGGCCTGGTGCTGGTCTGCTTGCCTGTGTTGCCTTGGATAATCAATTCATCTCCCTCAGCCTCTCCTCCTACCTGTAACGTGAGGTGGGTGGTAAAATGGTCTCCAAGTTCTCTTCCAGTTCCAACTTTCTTTGACTTTGTCATCATATATAATTCTTTGGGAGTTTCCTGTGGGCAGCAGGAGGCCTGAGGGAAAAATGGTAAGAGGGTGGGCAAATCCCTGGGGGCAGATGGGCAAGTCTCTTGGAGGAATGGAGGGGGGGGGGGGGGGGGCGGGCAGGGATGACTTCTGTCTTTACCAAGGCTACATTCCTAGCTTGCATCAGAGGCCGGTAGACAGTGGCTGCTCAAGTATTTTCTTTCTTACTGTGGTGGGGCCAGTCATTCGTTACATTTGTTATTGGGCATCGTTGCCAGGCTGGGATGACATCTTGTCTAACTTTATCTGAAGTCTGTTTATTTCCAGAGGATGCCTGGAATCACCAGTAGCAAATCTCAAGTAGCTCAAACGTTTGAACTTTCAGCTGGGGAGTAGCCCTCAATCTCTAGGACTGGTGGCTTTAGGAACCAGAGATGATGCTTGAAGTGAGAATTTAGTGCCATCTAATGTCTGAAGTGGGGATTACAGGACTAATTTCCCTTTTTAAAAAACTATTGTTTTAGAAGGGTACACCCAGTTGCACCATTAAAATACACTAAGACAATCACTATTTAAAAGGCCCATGAGCCCTACCGGTTTGGCTCAGTGGATAAAGCATTGGTCTGCGGACTCAAGGGTCCCAGGTTCGATTCCCGTCAAGGGCATGTACCTTGGTTGCAGGCACATCCCCAGTGGCGAGTGTGCAGGAGGCAGCTGATTGATGTTTCTCTTTCACTGATGTTTCTAACTCTCTATCCCTCTCTCTTCCTCTCTGTGAAAAAATAATAAAATATATTTAAAAAAATAAAAGGCCCATGAGTGCATTTTTATGTGACATGAACACTTTGTAATATGTATATCTCCCCCTAATTAATTCCTTCTGAAAACGTATAATGAATCATTAAGTAAGGGTTTTGCCAATAGAAATCTTTTGTTTGTAGAAGCTTAAAGTCTCAAGGGTCTTTTTCCTTCCCATGTCCAGCTTAGTTCAGAAGGGCAGGCACTGACACTTGTAGCAGCTAATGTTGCATGCTTAGCCATTAACGTAAATAATAGCAGCTGCCCATAACTGAGTATCTGTGTTTTATGTCATGCGTCAAGTTGAATACATTTTTAAAAAATATATATGTTTTTATTGATTTCAGAGAGGAAGAGAGGAATAGAAACAAAATGATGGAGAATTATTGGTTGCCTCCTGCATGCCCCCTACTGGGGATCAAGCCCACAACCCAGGCAAGAGCCCTTGACCGGAATCAAACCTGGGATCCTTCAGTCCGTAGGCCGATGCTCTATCCACTGGGCCAAACCAGCTAGGGCTGAACATAGTTTTTATCTCACTTAATCCTGATGATTATCCTAGGGAGTAAGAACAGCTGTGCTGTCTCTGATTTGTGGATCAGTCGCTGCAGCTAAGAAAGTTTCTATAATTTGTCCTGGGATCACGATTCAGACTCAGTGTATCTGTCTCTAATGACTGTTCTCTGCTCACTAAAAAAATAAATAAAAATCACAGTCCCTACACAGCAATAACATTGGCATGCCATCATGTCCAAGGATACAACTCTGTGTACATCTATTTTGTATATAATGGTTAAGAAATAGCGTTCTGAAGCCAGACTCTTTACATTCAGATCCCAGACAAACCACTTCTGTCTGACACAGGGAGAGCTACTGAAGTTCTCTGTGCCTGTTTCCCATGGTAAGTGGGGTTGATGCTAATGATAGCACCCACTTCAGTGGGCTGCATGAAGCTTAAAAGAGAGATGACATCTGAGGTGCTTAGAACAGTGCCATCCCACAGTAAGGTACTCAGTACATATTACTTAAACATTGACTGAAAGGCAGAGAATTGACAGTGTGAGGCTTGCCCAGTGATGTGGTGCAGTGGTTGAGTGTCGATCTATGAACCAGGAGGTCATGGTTACATTCCAGATCAGGGCAAACATGCCCGGGTTGCAGGCTCTATACCCAGTAGGGGGCATGCAGGATGCAGTGGATCAATGATTCTCTCTCATCGTTGATGTTTCTATCCCTCTCTTCTATTCCTCTCTCTGAAATCAATAACGAACATTTACAAAGTTAAAAAAACTTTGGTTGGCCTGCATTATATGGAGAAAAATGCAAGAGAGAGGGAGATTTGCAAAGAGAAGCCCAGTCTAGACTCTAGAGTCAGTGGTTCTTGACCTTCCTAATGCCTCGACCCTTTAATACAGTTCCTCATGTTGTGGTGACCCCCAACCATAAAATTATTTTCGTTGCTACTTCATAACTGTAATTTTGCTACTGTTATGAATCGTAATGTAAATATCTGATATGCAGGATGTATTCAGGCGACCCCTGTGAAAGGGTCGTTCAACCCCCAAGGGGGTCGCGAACCACAGGTTGAGAACCTCTGCTCTAGAGCCTCCCTCCCTGGAGCCACTGTGCAGAGAAAAGTCTGCCCCCAGGAGGTGTCAGAGCTTCAAGACAGTCTTGAAAACTAGATGCAGAGCAGAAGGCAATGTCCAGCCATCACCAGAAGAGGGCAGTGCAGTGCAGAGGACAGAGAAGGGACTAGTCCGGAAGCTGCAGGTTCTAGTCCAGACTATTGGAATTAGCTGCGCTCTGTAAAATCAGTTTGGCCCTCTTTTTCCTGATGGCCCCTTCGAGCTCTAAGGGTCTGCGATCCTGTCAGGAGAGAATTGGAAAGAATTAGCCAAGAGCTCCAAATAAGCTCCTGTAAAGGAGAAACCAGACTTGGTGGAGGGGGTGGGATGGAGGGGAATGAGGGAAGGGAGTGTGTGGGCAGCTGGGAAGTTTCCTTTGTGGAGACTCAAATCTCTGTAAGTGAATCCAGCGTTGGGAAAACGCCTTAAAACATTTGTTAGGGTCACGTGCTCAGAGTGGGCAACGCGTCAAACCACCTCAAGTAGCTTGGAATCCACCCATTACAGTCTGCCCCTGCCCTTGATGGGGCGAATGCTTAATCCCAAAGAAACAATTAAAGTTACAAACACCACACACTGGTGGTTTGCTCATCTCTGCATTTTGTAACAGCAAAGCCCATTATTTTTTTCCTCGGTGGAAATTCCTTCCAGAAATGGCTGGATGCAGAGTCTGCGGTGGCCTCGGGGTGCCCCTTGGCAGAGATAAAGAGTGAAGTCAGCAGGCAAAACCCTTTCTGGCTCACCCAGCGGCACGGAGCATGCCTCGTTATGCTTTAGAAACCCCGTGGGAGCCCTGGGGTCCCCCGTGACTTTGGGAAGAGTCTTTTTCCATTGGAGACCTTTGAATGGGGCCCCTGGAACTCAGGGACAATGAGATTATGTCTTAGGAAGCTACTAAGGGTCTAGATTGTCAGAAAGAGATGAAAGGGTATTTTGAGTCTTTTATTGTATATTCATCTCTACTGGCCTTTAATTCTTCCAGATTCATCCAAAAGCCAGCCC
This sequence comes from Murina feae, assembly GCA_004026665.1. Lineage (NCBI taxonomy): Eukaryota > Metazoa > Chordata > Mammalia > Chiroptera > Vespertilionidae > Murina > Murina feae. The sequence continues at coordinate 28,282 of PVJC01005853.1, read as the reverse complement.
CAGAAGGATACACTCTGGTCAGGCGAGCCCCACTTAGGAGCCCCCAGCCTGCTTCCCACTTTCCAGTCTGTTCCTGCGTCTGTTGGCTGTAGACCGCTTTCCTCACTTCCTGTTAAAACCCTTGGATTTCTTGGAATTAGTGAGGGCAAGAAAGCCTAGTGGCAGGCTCTGGAACCAGACTGTCTGGCTGTGTGACTCAGGCGACATGACTTCTTACTGCCTCAGTTCCTCAGCTGTAAATGGGGTGACTATAACAGCCCTTCACAGAGCTATTTATGAGAATTGAAGTGCTTAGTGCATTCAAGTAGGCATCTGATAAAGATTTGTTGGAAATACACATTCATGTCTACATTATAGAGGCTAATGGAAACAGAGGAAAAAAAATCCCAGAAAAAAATACATTAAGAAAATCACTATTTCTACGTCTGTGTCTGGCTACGGTGGAGGACGGGGACTGCATTGACACACCTGTCTGAAATCAGTAAACACGAGGCCCGTAACAAGTGCTTCTTAAACGTTTGCTGGTATGATTGTTTTCATGCTTTAACTCATTTATTCCTCACAAGGGTGGAAAGTATGTTATATTATTGGTCCCATTTTACAGCTGAGAAAATTGAGGCTCAAAGAGTTAATAGGACTTGACCAAGGTCACTCAGCTAGTCAGGGGCAGAATCAAGATTCAAACATCCCGGAGGCTGTGTTCTGGGCCACGGTGCTATCCTGTCCAGCCTGTAGCTAAGTGTCCAATATTACTTGTCAAACAAATGACCGGACCTAGTCTCATCTCTCCTGGCTGCATTCAGTCCAGTCTTGCACGTGTTCATCTCTTGCCCATTCCAAAAAAACCAACAAAACAACAACAACAAAAACAAACGCCCAGCGCCCACCCCACCTCATGCCTCCACCCACAGGCAAACTTCCCAAGGAGTCCCCCACGTGATCTCCTTTTCTTCCCTCTTCAGTCCCTCAATCGGAGTGGTTCCTGTTGCAGAAAATGCACACACACACACACACACACACAAAAGGTAACTTCCTGCTGAAGTCACCAGAAGTTTCCAAGATCCAGCTCTTCTCGCCCTCCTCTCCTCGGACCCACAGCTGTGCCCACTACAGGTGCCCATTTCCTCCCTCTGCGTCCACCTGCCCTCACGCTTCTGGTTTTCTCCTGGCTCTTTCGGCCACACCCTCTCGGGACCTTCACGGGCTCCTCTTCCTCCATCAGACCCAAGGAGCCGGTCATGGGCCGCCCTCATTCTTGCTCTTCCCTGTCTCCTGGACGGTGGCCTCTGTTCCCGGGCTCAGCATGCCACCTCCACAGGCTGAGGACACCAAGGCCAGACAGACATCTCCCGCCCAGACCAGCTCCGGTGACGTGCGCACTGGGGCACCTCTCCCTGGACGTCTAAAGACCTCACAGCGGACTGCCTGTCACGGGAACGCCCTTTCTTCTAGTTCTCAGCCGGTCACAGACTCTCCGCCTAGAGCTCTAAGGTGCAGAGGTAATCAGGTTTTTACTGACCACGTCCAGGGTTGAGGTGTAACTGTCCAGGATGGTACTGGCCCTGGCAGCATCCACAAACGACTGATTGCACAGGGACGTTGCTTCCCTCTTGTCTGAGTATTTTCGGGGACTGTGTCTTGGGCCTTCTGATGAACCCGTGAGCTGCTCGACTGTTTTGTTAAGCCGTCGAGGAATTAAAGATGGAGGCAAATGGAAATCATCCAGGCTTTATTAGGAGCAAACGGTCGGCCCAGGGCTCCCCAGGAAGGGAAGGAGAGCCGTGAGGCCGCGCCGGAACCAAACTGGGCTGGGTTTTTAAGGTCTGGGGCAGGTAAGGGAGGGGAGGGGTTGGGTAGGAGGAAGTGGTCTTTGGAATGTATGGAGCTTCCACCCTCCACCCCACCCCACCCCCCAGGGTGCTGCCGGATGCAGGGAACTATGGATGCCAGGATATTGCCGTCAGTGGTCGGGGCAGTCAGGCTACACCTGGGGTGGGGGGATGGTTTATGGCTTTTTCCGGTGGGTGGATGCTCGGACATCTTGGACACCGACATCCTTCCACACCGGGGCCTTTTTTGTGTCATGGCAGCCAAGATCCATGAAAGGTACAAGCTTATTCAATTGTTGTGCCCCAAATGAGTTCCTTATCTCTCTTCCTCCCTCGCCCCTCCTCCCTCTCTCCATTGCTTCTTTCCCTCCACTCTCTCTCTCCCCCATTCCTTCCACCCCCCTTCCTCACCCACTTTCACCAACGCACCCTTCTTGTTCTTTATTCTCGCTATTTCTTGGTCTGTGTTTTCAAAGCACATGGTTTTAAAAAGGGACCAGCTGACTGGAGGGCTCCCCTGCCAGGCAATTTGCAACAGGTGGATCCCATTAAGCCCAGGGCTCCCCCAGCCCCAGCCCCGGCCCCCTGGCTTGCATTTCTGCCCTGCCCACCTGCACCGCCCACTTTCTCTCCACCCACCCCCAGACTTGAGGACTGCCTTCAGCAGGTGTGCCCCTGGCCACCCATCTGGCTGCCAAATACAACGCCCCCGGTGCCAGGGGAGGGCTCTTGCATGGGCGAATGTTTATAGGACTTCTGAAAAAAAAATAAATCTGGAGTCTAGCGGTTTTAACCATGGGGAGGGATCCTGAAAACTCACTTTTTTCTTTTTTTTTTTGCATTTTCTCCAAAGAATTTTCTTAAAAGTAATGGCAAATTACACTGTTTATGGAGAAAAAGAAAGAAAAAACACATGAAACCAACAATAACAGGGTAATTACAGAGGATGAGCGCTGCAGGAGATCGCTGTTGTTTTTCTCCTTCGCACTTTTCATGTCTTATGCCAAATAGCCACAGCTATGCTGAATTCCTACCGATGGTCCCGTTTTATTTGCCAGGATAGATCTGGCTGGGGTGAATTCTTTTGGTTCTGAGTAAGGGATGAAATCTTTTGGTTCTGAGTAAGGGTGGAAAGCTTAAGAACTGTTTGTTGGAAAGATAATCTCTTGACCTTCCCCAGGCTCTGGGTGTCCTGGGGAGCTGTGATTCTGAGGCTCCGGTTCAGTTTCTGTGACTTTGGGCTCTGGTCTAATGAAGGCGCAGTGACCCTTGGCCTCTGGGTAATAAAACCCCGTGTTTATGCTTTTCCCCTCTGCCAGAGCTCCAGCCACCTGCTGACCTGCCAAGTCACTCACCCTAAATGTTAGCAGTGGCCAGAGGGAGGGGATGAAAGAAGGCAGGCAGAGAGCAGCTTTAAAAAAATTATTTTAAAAAATTGATTTCAGAGCGGAAAGGAGAGGGAGAGAGAGAAATATCAATGATGAGAGAGAATCATTGATCAGCTGCTCCAGCATGCCCCCTATTGGGGATTGGGCCCCAAATGCAGGAATTGAACCATGGCCTCCTGGTTCATAGGTCAATGCTCATCCACTGAGCAACACTGGCTAGGTGAGAGCAGCTTTAAAATAACTCACACTCAGCGGCCTTGTATTGATTGCCTATGGCTCCTCTCACAAATGGCTGAAAACATAGTGTCTTCAAACAGCACACATTTATTCTCTTATGGTTCTGGAAGCCACAGTCCGGAATTGGTTTTACTAAGCTAACATCAAGGTCTTGGCAGGGCTGGTTTCTTCTGGAGGCTCTAGAAGAGTAACTGTTTCCTTGACTTTTCCAACTTCTGGAGGCTGCCCACATTCCTTGGCTCATGGCCCCTTCCTTCACCTTCAAAACAACATAGCATCTTTAGATGCTCTGCTTTCTGCATTGCATTCCTTCTCTGACTCTTTTCAGGACCCTGTGATCACATCAGACTCACCCAGATTATCCAGAATCATTTCTCCATCTATCCAGAAGTCTTTAACTTTATCACATTTGCCAAGTTCCTTTTTACTGTGTAAGGTCCCATAGTCACAGGCTTCAGGGATTAGGATGTAGGCATCTTTGGGAGATTCTTGTTTTGCCTACCACAGGCCTCTTTGAAAAGCACTTGCCATAAGTCATGCAGTGAGGCCCAGAGGACAGAGGGGACTTGCTATACATTGGAAAGCCAGACATTGGCTGAGGTGGAATTTGAATCTTAGTTTAGGACCCCTGTCTTTTCATGACATTGGGATTGGAGAGTGAACTTTTGAGGGTGGCTGGGGCTCCTTGCACCACAAATCTTAGCCTTCTTACAGAGGAAGTAATGAGGTGGCCGAGCCAAGATACTGTTGGAAAGATTGATAAAAAGAATTATAGAAACTATACAGTGAGCTTTAATTTGTGCAAAGACTATGGTAAGCAATCAAACACCTTACTTCACAAAATCACTCCCCAAACACTATGCAGTGGGGACAATTATTAGCTTCATTCTACAGCTAAGACAACCAAGGCTAAGAGAGATTAAATAATTTGTTCAACAAAGCAGTGGAGACAGGATGCAACACCAGGTCTGTGGTATCAAGGAGGACTCATAAAACACTTTGCAGGTGGAAGAAAATTTTGCTGGTTCTTCTCTTTCACCTGCAAGGCTGCGTTAGTTCAAAATCACTCAGAGGATAGAACAGAAATGTATGGAGACATTCTACGCACAGAGAAGTGAAACAACTTGGCTAATGTCACACAGCCAGGAAGAGGCAAGGACAAGAATAGATGTGGAGCAAGCCTATCTTTGGGAACTCTCTCTCAGGGTTATTTATGGTAAGAGATGGATACTAGCAGTGGTTCCGTTATTCCTAACCTTCTCCAGTGGCTGCAGAAGAACACACAGACAGCTGTCACCTGCACTGACCATGGTAGGTTAAAGTCCTGCGCCCTCCCCATGGCCAGCAGAGCCCTTCCATGTTGACCTGGCCCCTGCCTTCTAAGCACATTTCCTGTCTTTCTCCCTGGCTTGTGAGGTTCCCCTACACTGCCCTTCTTCAGTTATGCCAACACCCCAAATTCCTTCCTGCCTTGGGGACTCTGCACTTGTGATTTGCTTATCCCAGAACTTGCTGCCTCAGTGCTTACATGTCTGACAGAGAACCTCTTGTCATTCCAACCAGTCACCTCCAATACCACCTCCTCAGGGCCCTCCCTAACCACCCAATCAAAATTGTCTTCTGAGGAGGAAATTGGTCTTGCAAGGCTTGTCAGGCCATAAAAACTGATCAATGCACTGCCCTGGTGGTGGTGGTGGGGAGGTCATTATCGCTGGCCCCAGGACAGATTATCTGATATGACCTGGGAACCCCAACTTCCTGTAAGCCCACAAGGGGGTGGAATCATATCTGCAAGACAAAGACCCCAGATTATAAAAGGCAAAGCCTCTGTATGTTACTTCACTCTGATTTGGAAATTTTCTCCCGGAGTCCACTAGTCAGTCACTAGTGTTAATAAATGGGCTCCTCCCTTTCTCTAGAAAGTGTGCTTGGCATTTCTTTGCTCTTCTGTAACATTCCCACCTAATCACCACTGTCTTTCATGTAACATGGTTATTTTTTTGGCGTCACTGCACTTACTACTATTTGATTTTCTTATTCATTTACTTTGTTATTACTGATCTCTCCCCCTAAAGACCTTCACTGAGTGCAAGAGGGGTTGGTCTACTTATTTATAGCTGTGTCCTGGTGCATGGTATGCCCTGTGAATATTTGCTGAATGAATGAATGAGAGTTGATTCAAAGATGAAGGGCAGGCATAGAAGGACTCAGGGTGGAGGGAACGACATTTGCTGAGGCATAAGGCTTTGAGAGGACAAGGGGCAGTGGGAATGCCCAGCCATATGCTGTGGCTGGAGCATCAGTGATGAGATAGAGAGTGGAGGGGATGAGTTGTCGCAATGGGCAGGGCCAGCTTACACACACAGGGTCTCGTCTGCCAACCCAGAGAGCTCGCCGTTAGCTCGCCGTTTATCCTGACACAGATGGAAAACCACTGAAGGATTCTGAGCAGGGATGTGTCACTGTCAGATTCTCATGTTTTATAGACCACTTTGGTTGAGTATGAGGAATGGATCAGATCAGGGTGAGTGAGGCTGGAGGCAGCATAACAGGTAGGAGGGGGTTAGCCTGAATAATTTGTTTAGTCTGGAGAGGTTGCCAATGGATTTTGGGTGGTTCTATAATTTATACTTCTATACATATATATGTTGTTTCTTCAGCCTCCTTGCTGTTTGTAGTGGATGTTAGTGACTTGCCCACAGCCCCTGTCCCTCCCCATCCCATTTCAGGCCTGAGGCACCCTGGCAGGGACAGGACCCGCATGAAAGACCCTCCCTATAATGTCTTCTCCCCTTCCCTGTCTCATCCCCTCACCCCCTTCTCAGTGTTTCTGGGATTCACTGCCAGATAAATTTCTTCCATTCACATCTTTGTCTCAGGGTCTGCTTCTGGGCCATTTCATCCTCAGACCCTGTTCCTCACACCTCATACACTTCTGTTTTAGGGTCTTGGAATATGTTGCCCTGGCTTGCTCTCCCTCCAGGTTTTCAGAAGGCTCACTCCTGTCTCCTCAGATCTCTCATGAGATATCATCTTCATTATCAGTCAGGATGGGCTAGATATGCTGAGGTAACAAACAAGGCCCTCATCTCTGTGGCTTACCCAACAACGATTTATTTGTCCACATGCCATATGCCCACTGGACGTTAGCAGGGCTTTGCTCATTAGAGTCCTTTGGGATCCAGGCTGATGGACCCTTCATGGCAATGAGGATTCCACCATCAGCACTGTAGCATGATGGGGGTCATGGAAAAGTGATGCCCACCACTTCTGCTCATGTATCCTAGGCCAGGGCAAATGAATGGCTGCCCCTAACAGGGAGCAGAGAATTGCAATCTTGCCTCGTGTCCAGGAGGCAGAGAGCTGGAAATATTTGGCCAACAGCTCCAGGGACCCCCATCTCAGGGAAGTTGTCTGTGACATGGAACCCACAGGTGCTGGTCATGCTCTGTGTCTTGAGCTGGGTGCTGCTTACACGTCTACATGCGCTCTGAGAAAACCGGTTGAGGTTAACACGATTGGCTCATGTTTCCTTCTGTGTATGACACGTCACTAAAAAGTTTGAAAACTGCAATCCTGCACTGGCTGAGCCTGTCCTATGCTTTCTCCATAGCACTTACCCCTATCTCACCGACTGCAGATTATGCTACTTTACTTGTCTCTCCCATTGGAATGTAAGCTCCATAAATAGAGAAGGCATTTTCGGTTTCCTTTTTCAGCCAGTCTTTCCCTGCTGTTTGACCAGGTTCTGGCATGTAGTAGACACCCCAGGTATATGTATTAAATAAATGAATATTTGGCCCCAGATGTAATATTCAAACCATATCGTAACTAGAAGGCAGAGGCATGACCCAGTTGAGATGGAGACTTATCATACTAGGTAAACAGCCAGTCCAGTGTTACTGGGCATACTGGCTGAGTATTAGTCCTGACTGGGACACTGAACACAGCATTTAAAAATTTCTACTTACCTGTTAGCAGTGCATTAGGCCCGATCTGGGAACAGCCATTGCCAGGCAGATGTCTCTGTGATTAGCAGCGCGAAGGGGAACTCACACCTACTTAGCATTTAATCTTGTGCCAGGTCCTGGGCTGGGCCTTTATAGTTAGTATTTAATTTAACTTCATGGCCCGTGTTGTTTTATTTCAAAAGAGTCCCAAATTGCATACCCCAATTTTCCCCCTCCTCTGGGCCTCCCCTTCCCTCTCCCTCTGCCCACTGTAGAAACGCACCTGGCAGGTAAAGGTGCTCCTGGGACCTCAGTGGGTGATTAAAACCAGGTTAGGAAAAGTGGGCCGCCGTCCTGGTCTGGCTGGGACCATTACCCCCAGCAAAACACCCCAGCACCGCTGTCTTGAGAGGTAAATGAGCCTCCTTTTCTCTCCGTTTCACACCTCATTTTTCCCTGTCACCTGGGACACCTGGGAGGTTTTCCACTGAAGCTGCCTGGCCGGGCCAGGGGTTTGTAAATAAATGGCGTAGAACTAGTTATTTTTTCGGCGCGTGATTATTGTTGTTGTTTTATTGAAGCAGTGGCTTGAGAATATGAAGTCTGCTCTTTATGAATGTTGGCTTGCTTCAAGACCAGACCTCTGGGTCTGGCTGGGAATGCAACTCTAGCCTAAAGCTTCGCAGAAGGCACACTCCATTCCTCCTCGATTTGCTCACTGGACTGCTCAGTCTCCGGGAAGCCAGTCTAAGAATGTGGCAGGATTTGGGTTCTGCTAGGCTTTGAAAAGTGCTTGTTGGTGGTGATGGCCCCAGAAAAGAGTCAGGACTTCAGAATCAAAAGTTGTGAACACTCTTACCTGAGAGGATCATTTGATGTCTGTATTCCTGCCCCACCACCACAGGGCACCAGAAACAGATTGAGTCATTCGATTCATTAACAAATATTAATGGGCATCTTCTAATGCACCCGGCGTAGGATCTGGAGTACGAGGACTGAACAGATAGACATGATATGTCTATCCATCATTCATTCAGGGATTATTTACTGTGTGCACATGAGGGTGAGACCCTGTGTTTGGTGTAAAGAGCCGTAGGCATGATCTCTGCCTTAGAACCCGGTCAGACAGACATAGGTTCAAATCCCAGGTCTGCCTTCTAGTAGCTGGATATTCTTGGACAAGTTGACCCAACTCTCTGTGTTTTAGTTTCCATGTCTGTAAAATAAAGGTAATAGTAGTACCTATATTATAAGGCTGTTGCTATTAAATACCTAAATGTTAGATCTTTGGACTAGTATCTAGTAGGTGTTCAGTGAATGTTAGCTAATAATAATAACAAATAATAATAATAATTCTATTCTTAATCCAGTCAAGGAGACAAACAGGCCAACTTTTGCAATGTGATAAAACCTATAATGAACAAAGGGTTATGGAAATACAGAGCACAATAAAATGTTTTGATGGAACAACAAAAAGCTTATATGAAAGGGATTTTAGGAAGTGGAGTGAGGGGTAGGAGGAACGGGGGAAGGAAAACCAGTGAAGGGAACCACATGAGCAGACGCCGATGTTTGGGAACTCAAGATGTGTGAAGAAGACCACGAGCCTTGATAAAGAGAACCAGCAGGTAAGGCTGGACCAACTTCCTGGAGCCAGAGAGCCCTGAGTTTGAAACCTGGTTCGACCACTTCCCACCTCAATGTCTTCTGTTAAGTTGTTGAACCTCGTTTGGTCCCTGCAAAAAGGTTATTATTTTGCTGACGTCATATAACCCATGTTTTCCAAGCCATTCCAAACTGTCCTAAAGACTGTCTCTCTACTCTTTCCTCCTTGATCAGAGTTGTTTCCAACGGTTTCTGAATAGCCCCCCACCCACATCCAGCCTGTGTTCACAGAGTCATTCCAGCTGCCCGGAGACGTTGCCATGGTCTCCTCTTCTTTCTGGCTCTGGCTGAATTGTCTGCTTCTGTTTGTGCTGCTCTGTCAATGCCACTTTGGACTTTCAAGGTTTTACGGTTATTTCAGTAAAACAGCCATTTTCACTACTGTCAATGCGGGAGTCATAGACAGTTTGGAAATAGACTCTCATGATCAGAATCATCCTTCTTCCCATAACACCGGCTCATTGCTTTGCTCTCTCTCCCAGTGTTCTAAGCTTTATGCATGTATGTGCATGTGTGGTGTGTGTGTGCGCGTGCGCATGTGTACACAGTTTTGAAAAGCCTATAAATCCCTTATTTGTGTAAAAGTCATAGGTGCAGCCAGTATGAGTGAAGTTTGCTGCTACACTCTAAATAAAGGAAATGCTATATTTCAGTTACAGGTTAGTAAAAATTAAGATGTAACTTCCTCCCTCCAATCTTATGGACTCCCTGAATTCTAGCTATGGGTATTTTGGGATATGAGGATCTTACACATGTCAGACATATCTTACATTTCATCATAAACCACCTCAAAACTTAGTGGCTTAAGCAACATTTTATTATATCTCACACATTTATACACAGGAATCCAGGCAGGGCTCTGCAGGGCGATTCTGATGCTGTACTTGGTATTAACTAGAATCACCTGGTGGCATTTGTCTGCTGGGTATCTGATCTGGAGGCTCCAAGAGACCAAAGAGGAAATTGTGAGTCTTCTTCAAAGGCTAGACCCAGAATTATCATAGTGTCACTTTCCCTGTATTCTATTTGTCAAAAACAGTCACAGGCCAGCCCAGATTCAGGGGAAGTGAAGTAGATCCTACCTTTCAATGTGTGGAGTGTCAAAGACTTTATATCCTCTTTAATTAGCCATCTTTAATCGGTCATTTTTAATGTTAAAAATCTTACTCCCTTAAGGTGGCATGTTTCCTAGAGGGCTCCCTGGTCCCTCATACAAATAGCCTTCCCTCAGGCTAGCCCCATCGACCTGCTGGACAAGCCACACATCAAAATATTAGGATGAACAAGACTTAAATGCTTAAGCTGCAACTGCCTTACACTTACGGGACTGTGCAAAGATCAGATGCGATCACACATGTCAAGTATCCAGTATACTGACTCCTGCTCAGATAAAGTAACTCTGTTCTCATTATCTTTCTGTTTTTTGCAAAAACAATGGCAAATGTTCTTAGAATTCAGAGAAGAAAGGACTCATTTTACGTGGACGTCAGGAAAGCCTTTGAGGGGCATGGCAATAAGAACAATGTTTACTTGGTGTCTTCTTTACGCCCGACCCGTGCTTAGTGCCTTAGAGGCACATCTCATTTGATTGAGTCTTCTCTCACGAGTAGGAAGCGGGTATTGTTGTTTCCTCATTTGAAAAATGAGGCTCAGAGACATTAAATAATTTGTCTAAGATCACACAGCAATGAGTGATACAGATAAGAGTTGAACCCAGGCACTGTAATTCCAGAGCCCATGCATTTAGCCGTTATATCAGTTATCTATTGCTATGTCACAGATTACCCCAAAACTTATGGTCTTGAAACCACAGTGAATGTTTATTATCTCACACGGTTTCCATGAGTAAGGAATTTTGTAGCTGCTTACCTTGGGTGCTCAGGATCTTTCATTCTGGCTCAGGGTCTCTCACAAGGTTAAGGTCAAAGTGTCAGCGGGGGCTGCAGTCAGCTGAGAGCTGTCTTGAAGCTGGAGGATCCAGTTCTCAGTGGCTCATGCACATGGCTGACAAGCCAGCAGGAGGCCTCAGCTCCTTACCACGCGTACCTCTCCCAAAGGCTGCTGGAGCGTCCTCACGACATGGCAGCTGGCTTTCTACTGAGTTCACATTTAAAGAGGGAGCAAGGTGGAAATTGCAGTTTTGATATTTCAGTGGCCTAGCCTCAGAAGTCACACAGCATTATTTCCACAACATTCTTTTGGTAACACGGGCCAGGCCTATTTAGTGTGAACGTGGAGTGCACAAAAGTATGAATACCAGCAGGTGAGGATCAGTGGGGGCTCCTTTATAGATTGACTGCTACAATGCACTATTTAGATGTCATACTCAATACAGTATTTCAAGTCTCTGGAATGGTGTTGACGGAAGTGATAGATTTTTGAGTTGGATCTAGAAGGCTGGGCTGTGTATTAATAATTAGAAAAGATAGGGAGGTATGGGCCAATCATTTCTCTCTGCTTCTTCACCCCTAATCGCTATCAGCATTGCTAACTGACATGATCACTGTCATCAATCATCAATATCATTGTCATCAACATCATCATTCTAGAGAAGTCTTAGACTCCTTCACAGGAATTTGCAATCTATGATTTTATTTTATTTAAAAAAATATGTTTTTATTAATTTCAGAGAGGAAAGGAGAGGGAGGGAGGGAAAGGGGGGGAGAGAGAGGGGGGAGAGAGAGAGAGAGAGAGAGAGAGAGAGAGAGAGAGAGAGAGAGAGAGAGAGAGAGAAACATCAATGATGAGAGAGAATCATTGATTGGCTGCCTCCTGCATGCCCCACACTGAGAATCGAGCCAGGAACCGGTCATGTGTCCTGACTGTAAATTGAACCATCACCTCCTAGTTCACAGGATGACACTCAACCACTAAGCCATGCCAGCTGGACTTTTAAAGACAGGAACAGAAGTATATAGAGGCCACTCATGGATAAAGTTAAATATATACTATGCAATGCAAAGCAGTGGCTGTTTGGGGGGAGCGAGATGGGTGAATTGTGAGTGACAGCAAAAGCTACTCATTTACCTTCTGGAAAGCCAGTGTCTACTGAAGCCTCGAGAAGGAGGGACTTGGTACCTCACCTGAGAGCTGTGAGGGGAAGATCTTAGTAACTAAAGTGAGCTGGCCCCAGACTCCCTTGCTATATGCTCCCTTGGCACTCTGGATTTGTAATTTCTCGTGTAACAGTATGTTATATTTGACTTTTGCTGTTTTGGCAAGGTACCCAAGGGTTGAGAACATCTGTGTAATACATGCTAAGAGATTGTGAAATTGGTTTTTATTTAAAAAATTCTTAGCTCATCACCCACATGGAGGACATACAATGGGGTGTGAGAACCAATTGAGAGAGATTGGGGAGCGAGTAGTCAGAGTGGGGGACGGGAGGGCATGCTTTTCTCCCCTTCCTCTAAGCCAAATGAGGAGGACTTCTGAGAATCATCTGGAAAAACCCCTGGCACTGAAGGGCCTTAGTGACTGGTGCACAACTCATGCCTGGAGGGTCTAAAGAGAGAGGCCTCCTGGAGCTGCCCTGATGAGAAAGGGAGGAAGAAGGTTTATGTCGGGATGAACAGTCCTCCCAATAGCAGTGGGACGTGGAATCGGTTCTAGGAAGGGAAAACCAGACATGAGTCATTTGAGAGGGGTCCTCATTCCTTAGGAGGTACAAGGTGACCCCAACAGACAATGTCTGAATAGGATACATGGATAGAAGTGAGAGATTGAGAAGTGGGAGGAGGCATGGACCCCATCAGGGAACTGCAGGAGGCCAATTCCATCACTGGCTGGAGGGAGAGAGGGGAGGCCCTCACGGGAGAAAGAACCAGCATTTGAACATCTCCTGTGACTGAGGACATTTGAGTAGTACAGACGACCCTGGCTCCATAAAACTTCACTGCTCTAGTCTCTTCTTCCTGCTCTCTGGGCTCCTGACCCTGGCCCCAGAGGAGACTAAATACTAGTAAGCCCAGTGAGCTGGAAAGAAGGGCAAGAATTGGCAAAGGAGACCACACCATCCCCTTCTCAATGCAAGCTCCTAAGCCTGAGCCAGTCCCAAGCCCAGGGTGGGGAAGAACTTTTTAACTGGATGAGGGATTGTAGCTTTGCCATTGGGCCAAATGGGACTTTCCAAAAGACCTGACACACAAGACTATTCTTTAACACTGAGGAGAGGCCAGAATACTTATAGGATCCATTTAAGACACCTAAGATTTCCAGGGAGTAGGGAGATGGAACAGGTTTGAAGGGGTACTGATAAGAAAATAAAATTGCTTTCTGCTTATTCTAGTTCATTCAGGAATCTGGATATATATATATATATATATATATATATGTATATATATATAATAAGGGGGCCTGGTGGGGGTCCCTCAGCCCAGCCTGTGCCCTCTTGCAGTCTGGGACCCCCTTGGGGGATGTCCACCTGCTGGCGTGCCTGGCCAGCCTGGGTGAGGGGCTGAGGGCCGTTTTCAGGCTGCCCACAGCTCCCATTGATCCAATGTCCAGCGAGGCTGGCTGGAATCAGGTTTCTGGGGTTTATTTATCTTCTATAATTGAAACTTTGTTGCCTTGAGCGGAGGCCTAGTCAGGCAACTAAGCCTCCTGTTTGCTTTAGCTCCATGGCTTCTATAATTGAAACATTGTTGCCTTGAGCAGAGGCCTAGTCGGCCTAGGCAGGCAGTTTCAACTCCATCGCTGGTGGAGTTGAAACCTCCTCTTTGCTCTAGCTCTGTGGCTGCCGGCTGCCATCTTGGCTGGGTTAATTTGCATACAGCTGCTCTAATTGGCTGGTGGGCGTGACTTGGCTGGTGGGCATGGCTTATGTGTCTTGGTGTGATGGTTAATTTGCATATTACTCTTTTATTAGATTAGATATATATATTTCTTTATTGATTTCAAAGAGATAGAAACATCAATGATGAGAGAGAATCATTGATTGATCGGCTGCCTCCTGCATGCTCCCTATTGGGGATCGAGCCCACAACCTGGGCATGTGCCCTTAACTGGAATCGAACTTGGGACTCTTCAGTTTGCAGGCCAATGCTCTCTCCACTAAGCCAAACCAGCTAGGGCTGGTTATATATTTTTAAGTTGTTCTTTTCAGCTGCACTGTAGGCTCTCTGAGGGCCAGGGCTCGTGGCAGTCTTGATTACCATGGAGTTGCTAGCACCAAGGACAGTGTGTAGCTCATAGTAGGTGCTCAGCCAAACTTTGTTTAATTGCACTGAGTTCAGTGAAAGGGTTTGGGCAAGAGTTGGGTGAGCCAGATGACAAGTCTAGTGATTTTGTGGCAGAGAAAGAAACCACCTTTCCCCCATTTAAGATTCCAGTGAAGAGTGAGTGATATCATGGCAAGAGCATCATGTTACAAGCTCTGGGTTCTGGTCTTGGCTCTGCTCCCAGCAGGCTGGCTATGTGGGGCATGTCACTGGGACTCTCTGGGCTTTGTTTTCTGATCTGAAAAACAAAGAGGTCAGTTGGGTTGGAAGTGGACTCCAAACAAGGTTGAATATGGGAACCATGTGGATACTCTATAAAAGTGGCTCTTTAGTCAATTATCGATCGCCATTCTGATTGGGGTGTGGGGCCTAGAATAGGGCTCCAGATTCTGTAGGGTTTCTAAGATAATTCTGTAGTACAAGTCAGTCTAGAAACTATTGGTTAAGATAAATTTTTAAGGTCTGGTTCAAGCTGTAAAATCACTTCCCTTATCTGAAAAATGGGAATAATCTCAGTACCTGCCCCATAGGTTGGTGTGAGGGAGTAGATGCAATAATACATGCAAAGGGCTGAGAGCAGCTTCTGGCACACGCTACCTACTCAGTAAATAATATCTCATAAATTCTAAGAGTAGACATTTTCCAGGAGAGTAGAATCGTCAACTCTAAAATTGGTTTAAAACCCACAAATGTAATGCCAAATCTTTTCTTGTTTTCATTTTATTTTCTTACACTCGCCTAGCCTGGGCCATGCCCTTTCTCCCTCTCATGTGTTTGCAATTATTTTCTCTTTAAAATGTTTTCTTACCCCATTCCACCCACATCCCACGCTTGCAGTTGTATTTCTCTTATACTGAAATCATGGACATTTTTCACGAATTTTCTAGTTCTCAGGCAATCGTCCATGAGTTCCTCCACCCCAGTGTCGCTGCAATGAAATGTCTTAGAAAGTCCCTGGCATGCAAGGCAAGTTTTCTGTAAGTGGCAGAGCACGTTGAACAAGGACTTGAGGTAGTAGGTAGTTTAGCTTCATGGTCAAGGCCTGATGGACAGATGGGTTGCTATTGTCCTGGTGGATGTTGATCTTGGTCATGCTCAGCTTCCCGGCTGGTTTTCATTGCATCCTGCCTTGGCCAAAGCCAAACATTTTGTGCTGGGCCAGCAGTTGTGAAATCCACAGCAGATCCAGTGTTATTGTGTGTCTATTTTTAGATGCCGTGTCCTCGGGCCACAGAGAATGGGAGTTCTGTGGTATTTCGCTGCCTCTCTCGGGCCTTGCTGTCAGGGAGCTGACCTCATTTTTCACTCACCATCAGTAATTGACTGCAGAGCCATCTCTGGACTTCTCCAGAACCACCTCAGACTTTCTCCCCACACCCTCCCATTACCGAGCGGCAAGTACACTGCCTGGCTTCTTGGACGGAAATTGATTCTGGCCTAAGGCACTGCTCCAATGCATTTTTCTATAGCTGCAAAGGATAGGCCAAGACCAGTATATCCTAAATCCCTGCAGGTCTCTGTTTTTGATGAGCTGTCAAGTAAGGGAATGATTAGAACTGGAGAGAGTGGGGTTGGGTAGGCTTCTTCTAAGGTTTTTCAAACACAGTACAAGGCAAATGGTGGAACATGTGGCTCTCGTGCTGTCTGTTCTCGTCAACCTCTTTACTTACCAACTACTATTGTAGACTTAGCAGATTGCACTGTTAGTTGCATCTGAATTTGTCTACATTTGCTGGTAGTTTATAAACTACTGTGGCCCAGGCCATACAGACATTATTTGTTGAGTGGATTTTGAATAAGCTACATGAGGACTGAGTCTTGTGCACCATTCATTTCCAGTTTCACCTAGGACTTGCAGATGGTGGGCGCTTTACCGTATTTGTGAATGAATGGATTTCAACATCAGTGGCTTTGGGGTCTGGCAGAGATGGTGTCAAATGCTGGCTATGTAATCAGATGACCAAATTCCTCATCTGCATAAGGGAAATAATAGTATCTGTAACACACCACTTGTTTTGAGGGTTGGATGAGTTAACGTACTAGTTAATAAAGACGTTCAACAAAGAGGGACCCTCTGAGAACTGATGGTAACTTTGGCCAGCCTGCTTATAGAATTCATTCATTTCCCTTAATTAGTAACCATTGGTGGTGCCCTAGTCTACCTTCTGTTTCTGGATCAGTGACTTAGAGGTCCAGCTAAGGAGACTGGAGAAGGTTCCTGCTTGATTGCAATATTCAGATTGTAACATAGACCCTCCCCTGACTCCACTAAGGGAGTCTCTGTAGGAAGTGGTCTTGGGACTGGAGGCAGGGCACTGGTCCAGTAGAATCCCAGGAGATGGGGGGACTGAGCCCAAACCAAATGCTCAGATCTGGAAGGTCAGTCCTAGTTGCACTGATATGAGTGGGTTTTTCAGACTGTGACTTCCCCAAATTTTTAGTGACTATAACCAGTTTATACTAGTATATTTAGTGCTCAAAATATGTCATAGAGAGCATTCCTGATCAAAAGTCTAGGTAGCAGAGCATGTGAATTATTTTGTGTATTCTCAAGAGTGCTATAAAAAGCGGTAGAGAAGGGAGAGAAACATGTCACTTGAGAAACATTTAAAAAAATTCCAATTCCCAGTTACCCCGGAAAATTCATGTAATAAATGAATACATATGAAGTCTATCAGTATCTGACACCTTTTGGATATTTAATAACCATTACTTTTTTTTCTCTTTTGTGGGATTAAAAACTGGTAAAAAAAAATCAGAATAAAAGAAAGAAGCTTCAAATCCCCATTTTCAAATCTAAGTCTGTATGTTCAAAAATGTTACAGAATCATTTCTTGTGCTTGTTTCCAAGGCTCTGGCTGATCACCCCAAATCAACTTTCTGTTTTCACTGGATGTCTGGGAGAAACAAGCTCAAATAATGATTCTGCAGAATTTCCTCTTTTGCTCTATCACTCAGCTGGGAAACACACCATGTGTGCTGGGAAAACACACCATGTGAGTCGATGAGAGAGGACAGAGGATCCTGAGCAATCTCTCTTTGCTTGTCTAGTAGATCTGCAGGGGAGCAACCGAGGTGCAGGGAAGAGTTCTGGAAGGGGAACCAGGAGAACTTGGGTCCTTGCCCTTTGTCTGCCACTGTGACCCATGTGACTGTGGGCAAGTGACTTCATTAATCAGGACCTCAGTTTCCCCATCTGTGAAATGAGGCCTTTGAACCAAATCATCTCCAAAGTCTTGACCATGGAGCCTATTCTTGTGCCAACTAGTCACTGCCTCTCTCATAAGAGGATTCTTCATCCCTGCCCATTGCCATAAAACTTTCAGTGCTACTGTTGATGTTGGGCTTGACTTGCTTTGGCCAATGGAATGTGGGCAAATGTGACTGAGCAGAAGCTTTGAGAGTCATCATGTGGTTCTGCCAGTGGTCTTAATCCAGCATCTAGAAGGGTTCAGAAATCTGGAGAAGGTGCTGTGCATAAATTAGAGTCCAGAGATGAAACATAATTTTCAAAGGCATTATGGGGAGTCAGAGGAGCGTGGCTAAAGAAAATAAATTCTTTTTGTCTCAGGACCCCTTGCTTTTTTATTAACACAGTTTGTCCTCAGGGGAGGTGGAGATATACACATCAAAGGGTAGGATTTCTTATACACAATCCATAGTCAGATTGGGGAATTGCCTACGGTAGTTCAGGTGTTTGGCCAGTAGGAGGCAATAACATGTAAATTAAGATGCCCTCAGCTGTCTGGCAACAAGCAATCATTTAATGTATCCTGTTCAGGTTTGGGGAAATGCCCTCAGCCATCTCCAGATGATTCAGCCCTGCTGACGTGCTGGAATTGGCTTCCGGCAGGTTCAGTTACTGTTCTGTTACTTTTGGCCATGAGACAATGATAGAAGCTGCCCCCTCCTCCAACCTGGATACTGGAATTGGGAGGACTTTTAGAATGAAGCCACAGAGCCAGAGTCAGCAATGAGAATAAAAGGAAGGAACTCCAAACCACCAAGTCCAAATCAATTGCAGCCAATAAGCAATGTGAGTGAGAAATGGCGGGCCCTTGGCAGGTTGGGGCTGTCTGTTATTGCAGCCTTGCCAGGGGAAAGTGGACTAGCACAGTCTCCAACTTGGAAGTTCTGGGTCTCCCTTTCTCCCCTTCAGGACCCCCTTGATCATTCGTCTTCCAGCAGATGAATGTTCTAAAACCAGCTCTTTTGTTGAGGCCAACTCAACAGGTACAAAAATTTATTAGTTTATTTAACTGAAAAGCCCAGGATAGATTTGGCCCAGTTTTATCCAGAGGTGCCGTATTACCATCAGGACTTCATCTCTCTCCATCTCTTGACTCTGCGGTCCCATTTTTTGCTTCATTCTTAGGTTTTGCATGCTAGCAAGATAGCTACCTTAGCTTCTTTCTGTAGGTTTAAACCCTAAAAAAATAAGACACCTTTTTACCAATAGTATTTACACAAATCCCAACATTCATGCTGATTGGACCAACTTGGAAGAATACCCACCCCTGAAACAATCCCTATGAAGGCACAAGGATGGAATTATTGTGATAGGCTTACCTCTAAATCAATCACTACGGGTTGAGGAAGTGTGTGCTCTGATTGGCCAAGTCTGGGTCACTTGCCCTTCACCCTACCTCTAAAAGTTGTAGATAGGTGGTTTGAAATCTGAGCTATTGTTGCCAGGAGAAAGGAGATAGATGTTGGCAGGGAAATCAGCAAATGAACATTATATAGATTCTGTCACTTGCATGACATTAAAAAAAGAAAGAAACTTTCAAAATAACAAATCCCAGGAACAAATCCCAACTGTTTGATCGGGCCCAGTTTACTTTGCTGACCTCATCTGCTTCCCTACCTCCAAGAAATCCTTTCCTGTTGGCCCGCTTCCCTCCCTTAAGAGAAGTGCCTTGAAAGAAAAATAAAGACATGTCAAAATAGGGCTAGGAATATTGAGGTATCTACTCTAATAAAAGCATAGTATGCAAATTGACCAAACAGCTTTCCAAACAACCTTCCGAACAACCATCCGGATGAAGCCAGAGCTGCAGCTGCGAGGGCCGAGGCAGCTGGGCTGCGAAGGCTTACTATTGCACAAATTTCGCGCATTGGGCCTCTAGTATTTTAAATATTTTGATTAAGTAACACTTTCAACACATGGATCAAAAACTCATGTTAATGAAAAACCCCAATGAAACCTGTAGAGAATTTTGTGAGTTTATTTGAGCCAAACTGTCGACATATGCCGGGAAGCAGAACCTCAATGAATTGAGATAATGCTCCGGAGAATGGGAAGTTCATACGTTGTTTTTATAAATTTACCATCAAAAGAAAAATACGTAAATGAGTTACATAAAACTCATTGGTGATAGATTAAGGAGGTGGGATAAGCAAAGCGAGGAAATCTCTGGGATAGGGTAAAAAGTGAAATGATAGACATGCTGCTTTTACATAAATGCATACAGGATTGTTTAACATAATTAACAGTTGATAACAATAACAATGAGGGAATGTCCTGTTGCCATTTGTTATGCCCTGAGGGGTCTGAAAAGAAAGGGAAGTTACAAGTTACCCAGACATTTCACAAATACATTATCTTAGAGGCAAAAAGACAAATGGGCTCAGTAAAGATCAAAGGTGATCTTTGTCAGGGAAAATACTGGCCTAGGATGTGACTGCCCACTATAACTTGTTTGTAGTTAAATATTTAATTTTCAGACCATCTTTTGTGATTACTTTAGGTCTCTGAGTTTGCAGGACTGCCATGCAGGCCTCTGCTGAGCTTCTCAGGCTAGCATGCGGCTCCTTTTGTCCACACTCAATGGCGATAGCATCTCCTTTGATGATTAGGACCAGAAGCCTGAATTTGGAGCCCCCTGCAGCCTCATCAAACAGTTACAATGTCTGAAAAGCATATGCTTTTCCAAGTGCTGTTCCCTAGGCCGAAATGCCTTTCCCCTGCCCGCTTTAATTCATGCCTTTTATTAATGCATTAAATAACAATATCCAGCAGCAAGTCTAATAACTACCATGATTTTGATGTAATGATGTCCATAAATGTTCTTTCAAGGTTTCTGTCACAAAAAGAAATGTGGTAGGAGAATATCTGTGATTACAGTTTGTGGCAAAGTCATAGGTACTGCTAATACCATTGTGATTTGTTGCCTCTACTCATAATAGACCTGTTTCATTTTAGTTAGAGGTTAATAAAAATCAAGATTCATTTTTTTCTTGTCCGTGTTCAAGGAGATGTTGATTTACAGAATGCAGGATGAAAACTCTGTCTTAGATTCCTTGACCTAAGATCAGGAAGCATTTTGTGTGTCTCTGTACTATGACTCTTACCTGCTCTCGAAGCTGGACTGAGATGTACAGTCATCATAAGTCAGCCCATAGCCTGCCCTTCCATCAGCTACTTGGGGTGGGGCGATGGGGGAAGATGGGAAGGAGGTTAGACCTCTGTTGGAAGCCTGCAGCCTCAGCTCCACTCTCCAGCTCGATCATGTCAGCCCAAATTGACATGCTTCACCCAGTAAAATTCCCACCCTTCTTAGAGAGCAATCTGGTGTTTCTAAATCGGTGTTTCCTGGGCTTGACCCTTGGAGGAAGTGCTGGAAGCTTCTTTCTTCAGAGGTCACTTCTCCAGTGACCACTTCTCCAGTAGTCATAAAATCTACCCTAAAGAACTCAATGCCCACCTTTTCTTTCTGATTTGGGGGACTGGATGGGGATGGAGGGATTTAATAAGATGCTAAAGCCAGTCAGATTTTTCTTTATTCTCTTTGCTACAAATGTTTGACCACCTAGAACAAGTGCTTAGCTGGGTCTGTTCCTAAATCTGGTGGAAGAGTAGTCACCTCCTGGTTACCTGAGGACAGGGCCCAGGGCTCTGTATCCCAGTTCCTAGCATACTTTAGATATGCAGTATTTTTGGAAGAAGAACTTCTATGAAAAAACAATGGTTAATGAAGATTAAGCTCTCAAGAATGAGAACCTAAAATACCCAATTCTTGCTCAGGCCTAAGTCTTTCATTCAAGCGTTTTTATTCATCAAACCAATCTTTCCTCTTTATATCTTCTCTTGCTTCCACCCAATACCATGTCATAATGAAATGGTTTTGTTTTATAATCTGGCACCAGGGGATGACATGAACCACAGACCTCCCAATGAACACCTGCTCCCTATATTCTGTGGGGAAAGAATTGGCAGACTCTCTGGAGGGGCTGAGAATACATTCATTTAACAACCTCTGAGCCAAGAGAATAGTGGCTTTTATATATTTTCTTTTTACTACCAACAGGTTAACAAATAAAAAGGCTGTGCAGCTTGTGCTTTTATCACGGGGCCCTTTCTCAGGCCTCGAGGGCCTCTAGCCATTTGTGTGTGTGGCAATTTGGTTCGGATTTAATATGTCGACTCTTTTGATGTCTCACTTTTGTTCTTGGCAATCTATTGAGTTCTTCCTGGAGCCACCTGGCTCGCCAGGTGATGTGGCTTTAGTTATAAATTTTGGTTTATTGAGGTTTAGGGATCTGCAGATTGTGGGGTAGATCAGAAGTCCTAGAGGTGGCTGGTTCGTCCCTCACAATATTTAAAAATTTAGAAATAAAAAGTTAGGAGATTTTACATTTAAAAAAAATCTCAATTTCCAGACTCTTTTGGAAGATTGGAAGGCCTGGCAATATTGGGTCCACTGTCCCAATTTCCAGTGCCTGGTTGATGTGGAGGGTGGCTGCCACCACCTTCAGATGGCTGTAATTCCCCATTGCCCACAGACACGTTCCGCCCTCTCTGTTTAAAATCTTTCAGGCTTTTCATTGCTTTTAAGATACAGACCAACATTCTTTCCAAGGCCACAAGGCCCGCACAGCCTGCCTCTCCCATCTTGTTCCAGGAATAGTAACAGCAGACACATGACAGAGCTGAACCTGTGCCAGGCTCTTTCAGTCCTCAGGCCAGCTCTGGGCAAGAGGTATTATCATTACCCTTGCTGTACAGGTGAGGAAAATGAGGCACAGAGAAGTCAAGTAACTGGTCCAATAACACACAGCTAGAAAGAGTTGGGGCTGGGATTCAAATTCCCTGTTCTCAACCACTCCCTCTTTTTGCATTCCAGTCGCATGGGTCCCTCCCACCACAAGCCATCTAGTGTGCTTTCCTGCCCTTCCCCAACTGGATTTCTCTCCACCACTGACTGGGTTTTCCCTCATCCTTCAGTTCCAGCTCAAATGCCACTTCCTCAGGGAAACCTCTTAGTGTCTGGACCCCCAGAGCTCACAGTTCTGGTTCCTTTTCTCTGAAGCAATCCTCCAATAGAAGAGTCCATGATGATGGAAATGGTCTATGTTTGTGCAAGGTAGCCACAGTCCACATTGGTTGTTAGGCTCTTGGCTCATGTGATTTAAAAACTAAATGATCCATTTTGTGAATTTTAATAAATTCAAAGTTGAATTAAAATAGACTTGTGTGGCCAGTGGCTACCGTATTGGACGGCACAACTTTAGAGAGCATTTATCTCATGTTGGAATTAGGCCCCCTTGCTCCTGCTGATTTGATCTCTGTCTCAGTCATCCTATCTAATAAAAGATTAATATGCAAATTGACCATCACAAGATGGCTTCCCCCATGTGGTCAAAGATGGCCACCGCAAGATGGCCAGCAAGGGAGGGAGTTGGGAGGGACCCAGGCCTGCAGGGGAGGGCAGTTGGGGGGACCATCTTGGCAGGGGTAGGGCAGTTAAGGGCAATCAGGTCGGCATAGGAGCAGTTAGGCGTTGATCAGGCTGGCAGGGGAGTGGTTAGGGGCAATCAGCAGGCAAGAGGTTGGGAGCCAGCAGTCCTGGATTGTGAAAGGGATGTCCGACTGCCCATTTAGGCCCGATCCCAGTGGGATCGGGCCTAAATGGGCAGTCGGACATCCCTCAAGGGGTCCCAGATTGGAAAGGGTGCAGGTTGGGCTGAGGGACACCACCCCCACCCCCACTCCATGCACGAATTTTGTGCACCGGGCCTCTAGTAGACCATAAGCTCCAAGAGGATAGACATGGTGTCTTCCCACTGTATCCCTGACCCTGAGTCAGTGCCTGCCTCAACCCAGATACCGGCTAAATGGACAAACTTTATAACCCTGTCTCCACCAAAAAAGAGACAGGAATGTGCTAGAGACGGAGAGTTTGAAACCCCAGGGCAGGGGTGACATTATAACCGTGTGGACATAGGGGGCAGAGCTGCATTTGAGCACAGAACTTACCAAGCTCTGTGAGCCTCAGAAAAGTGGAAATGGTAATAATTTCTATCTCAGAGGACTGTTGTGAGAAATAAAAGAATAATGGTAGATAATAATAATAAAGATTTATTGTGAGTTTACCATGTCTTCTAAGAGTTTCCCATGTGTTATTTCATTCGATCCTCTCAGTGAGCTGTGGCATGGAGGTGCTCGGTGATACGGGGATATGCTGGGTGTGGTCATTTTTGAGCTCACCTGTTTCCCTTCTCATTGTGTGGCAAGTCCGGCTCATGGCACAAATCCTAGCATGTTTAACTATTGCCCTCACTCCTAACTTTGCTCCCTCCTCCCCCCATGCCAGGTCCCCCCAGCATCCAGATGCAGCAATAAAACCCTATTGTGTAAGCCTTTTTTGGAGGCAGCTCTGTGTAGCCAGAACTTTTGTGGAGATTAATAGATATTACTTAACAAAAGTTTCTGTTACCAAATAAGTTTAGAAAATGCTTAGTTAAACAAGGAACACAGATTTATTTCTGCTTCCAAATAAGTTTAGAAAATGCTTAGTTAAGCAAGGGACACAGATTTTCTTTCAACTTCTCAGTGCTTTTAGTTGATTTCTAATCTAACTTCATCTCCAGTCTATACAAATAGAAGGTTAATATGCAATCCACTGGCTCTTAACTGCTCACCTACCTGCCTGCCTGATTGCTCCTAATCACTCTGCCTGCTAGCCTGCTCACCCCCAACTGCCTCCCTGCCAGCCTGATCATCCCCATCTAATTAGCATATTACCCTTTTATTAGTATAGACTAGAGGCCCAGTGCACAGATTCATGCACTGGTGGGGGCATGGCCTATAGGGATCTGCCCATTGCAGGAGTAACCACTCATCCCAGTCAGCTGAGTGGCTGTGGACCTGCCCTCTGAGTGGCTTCTGCCACTGTGGGAGTGCCACTCATCCTGGTCAGCCAACCAGTACTCCCACTGTGAGGCCACACTGACCACCAGGAGGCAGCTACTGCATTGAGCATCTGCCCCTGGAGGTCAGTGTGTGTCATAGCGACTGGTCAACTGATCGTTCTAGTCATTTCACTGTTCAGTTGCTGGCCTTTTATATATATAGATGAAATTTTTAGGGGACAAAAAAGCTTGCCTCTCTCCCATTTGGGACTAATGATTCTTTTGCATAAAAAAATGACATGGAACTTGGGAACACTAAGTGTAAAGAGGGGAAAATGGAAAGTGGGCTTGAAGTCAAAGCATTTGGGTTCCAGTTTTAGTAGAATTCGGACCAGAGGCAGCACCCAGCTGTGTGACCCTGGACAAGTTTCTTAACTTCTCTGCATATCAATTTCCTCATTTGTCAAATAGGGGGTTTGAACCAGGTCATCTCTCAGATGTCTTCCGACTAATATTTCATAACTGTGAGCCTATTGTGTGGGCACAGGGTAAATAAATATAAAATAAAAATAGGACTGTTGGTCTTGGGAAGCATTGAGGGGAGTCTTTGGGCAGGCTAGATCTCCTTCATGGCATCAACCTTGAGGATTAGAGGGGCTCCCCCAAACCGTGGGTCCTATGCCGTAGCTGGCGAAGTGGTTATAGGAAGGTTTTCATCTCAGCCTGGCCACTTTGCTAGCTCAGGGGTCTGGCCAGATGACATTATCATACTTCAAAAAGTGTCCCAGAGTTTGTAACACACAGTTGGTTCTGGAAATCTCTGATATCAATCAACTCACAGGTGTTTTCTACCTCTAAAATGGTTTCAAATCAGTTATTTTCTTGACCTGTAAAATTGAAATAATATAATGTACAGATTCACAGCAAGGGTTCAGTGACATAATATGCGAATAGTGTCTGAACATAGGAACAGTAAGTAGGTGCTCAATACTTACTGATTGATCATACTTAAGTGATCCATACTTCTAACTACAAATCTGAAAAAGAGGGGAAGGAAAAAATTAAACTCATAGTAGTCTAAAACTAATAGCCAAATACAGTAGTGTAAGCACTTGGGTCCTATTTTCTTTCTTTCTTTTAAAAACTGTTTTTTTAAATTGATTTCAGAGAGAGGAAGGGAGAGGGAGAGAGAAATAGAAACATCAATGATGAGAGAGAATCATTGATCGGCTGTCTCCTGCACGTCGCCCACTGGGGAATCAAGCCTGCAACCCAGGTATGTGCCCTGACTAGGAGTCCAAATGTGACCTCCTGGTTCATAGATAGATGCTCAACCAATGAGCCACACTGATGGGGCAGGTCATATTTTCTTGCATTTCTTTTGTTCAGATGTAATGTACCTGAACATAATTGTGGTCCTATAATATATATAATTGTGCCGTTAGAATTTTCCTATAACATTATATATAGCAAACAGTTAAGATATTAATCACAAACACTTCTTAAGTGTACTTAGTAAATGACATTTAATTCTCTATCAATTCAGGTAGCCCATCATTTCTTTAACTGTTACCTTTTGTTCATCTGAAATATGTTTGTTGGGGGCCCAGGCTGGATCAGGCATTATGTCAACCATTGGACACTTAAGTAAGCTGTGTCGATTTTTCTAATAGTATATGTAGTCCTAGGGCAAATAATTTTGTATATAACAACATTTTTTCCCCTTAAGTTTGAGATTACCTTCTTAGACTAGGTTCCCAGAAGTTGGAGGCAATTGACTATGGTTAGTGGAAAAACCATAGGTCTCTGAGTTAGACAACCAGCTCCACCTTTCTCCAGCGGGATGACCCTGGGCAAGTCACGCCCCTTCTCACCTTTGCTTTCTCATCTCTAAAATGTAGGTTCAGAAGCCTCCCCGCCAGGGTTTTGGTAAGGCTTCTGTGGTAAGTGCCAGAATGAGGCCTGGCACATAGCCATGAACAGCAACCGCCACAACAATGTATATTGTTGAGTCTGAGTGTATGGACACTTCGAACAGCCTACAGGCCTTTTCTCAATCATAGGTTGAGGCGTGTCTTGATCACCCGTCTCAGTTTCCATCTCATTCCAGCTCCCTGAGGGCCTCAGAAATCCTCAACTAGCTTCTTCTCTCTCTTCATTTACCCAGGAACCTCCCCAGGAGGCCACAGGGAAGGGAGTGGGCTGTGAGGTTAAAGAAAGCCAGTGTTTCACCCTCCTAAACTGCCTCCTGACTGGCCTTGGTCCTCAATATCTTCACCATGAGGGGGACTTCTCCGGCCTGGGCAGGAGCCATGGACTTGTTATCTGAGGGTGCCGCTTGAAATCTGTCTCTGCCCTGCAAGACCCTGGCATGGAACCTTTCTGATTCCAGGCTCCTCCACCTGGTACAGCCAGTATGCCCTTCCCTGCAAAGTTGAGAGCATTTAAAGGGGTATGTGCCTGGTCGGTGTGGCTCAGAGGTTGAGCATCCACCTATGAACCGGAAGTTCATGGTTCAATTCCCAGTCAGGGCACATGCTCAGGTTGCAGGTTCCACTCCCAGTGACAGGAGGGCATGCAGGAGGCAGCCGATCAATGATTCTCTCTCATCATTGATATTTCTATCTCTCTCTCCCTCTCCATTCTTCTCTGAAATAAGTACAAGTATATTAAAACAAACAAACAAAAAACCAAAGGGGCATATGAAGGCCCCAGCCCACATGGTGTCAGTTGAAATGGATGAAGTTTGGTGGTGGGGTCCCTTCACCTTACACTTTGTTCTCTTCTCTGCTCAGGCATACAGCCCTCCACGGAGGGTCCCCTGATTTTCTCCTATGGGACTTGTCCCCAGTATCGCCAGATCAGATTTTTGAAAGATAAGCCACCACATCAGGATTTAAAAAACACAAAGTAATCTCCCAAGTTTTAAATGTTAGCAAACTCACTTTTCCTTCCAGACTTTTTCCAGCCATCACCTTTTTTGGGGAGTTGTCCCTGCCTCCCCCTCCACTCCACCCCGCCCCCCAGTCTCTTTGGTGCCTCCCACACCTCACTTCTGTTTTTCCCTATCATGGCACCCCATCACTTTGCATAACCTCTCATGGCTGCTTACCTGTTCATGTCTCCCACCTGCCCCTCAGTTATCTGAGGGGGCTCACCTGGCCCAAGTCATGTACCTCACACAGGACCAGGTACCTAAGGGTGCTCAACAGACATCTGGGATGAATGGATAAATCAGTGACCGATGAGCTAAGGCAGGAGGACGTTGTGTTATGATGCAGAACTTGCAAACTCAAGGACCAGACTGTTGAAAAAGAGCATCCCTCAAGCTGGCTGTATTTGAGAGAACAGGTGCCAGACTGCTTGTAATGTGACATCCAGTTTCTGCCCTATGCCTGGCAAAACACTGCTGGGGCTGGTACGCTGCCATCCTTGCATATCCCTAAATGGGGATGGATTACACCCTTACTCCGGAAAAAAGCTATGCTCATGCGTAAACATGAGAAAAAGAAATAGGATGTCAATGACATCAGTTGTTAGGGTAGCAGGATATGGGGAAGTTCTTTCCATTAAACATTTTATTATGGTCATAATGAATAATTTGCTCAATTGGAAATGATTTTGATAGTGAAAAATGCGGAAAGGTACAAAGAATACCATCACAAACATTTCTGGACCCACCATTTTGAATTGCTGCTAACATTTTACCTCATGCCCCTCAAATATCTTTATATGAATGGAAATTTAATCTAAACTAATAAAAGCGAAATATTAAAATTAACCGTTTCT
The DNA here is from genome assembly GCA_004026665.1 of Murina feae. Classification (NCBI taxonomy): domain Eukaryota; kingdom Metazoa; phylum Chordata; class Mammalia; order Chiroptera; family Vespertilionidae; genus Murina; species Murina feae. The sequence goes on along the minus strand of PVJC01005853.1, from coordinate 71 downwards.
CCGAGACAGGGTAAGCCATGCCCACCAGCCAATCAGAGCGGCTGTATGCAAATTAGCCCAGCCAACATGGC
>PVJC01005852.1:0-57294 GCA_004026665.1 Murina feae | reverse complement strand
CTTCCCCTTCCTCCCCTACCCCCCCAGTGTCTTGTGTCCATTGATTATGCTTATATGCATGCATACAAGTCCTTCAGTTGATCTCTTAACTCCCCCCGCAACCCTCCTGAGCCTTCCAGCTGTAGTTTGACAGTCTGTTCAATGCTTTTCTGCCTCTGTATCTGTTTATGTTTATCAATTTATAATGGTCTTTATTATCCATAAATAAGTGAGATCATGTGGTATTTGTCTTTCATTGACTGGCTTATTTCACTTAGCATAATGCTCTCCAGTTCCATCCATACTCCTGCAAATGCTAAGAAATCCTTCCTTTTTACAGCAGCGTAGTATTCCATTGTGTAGATGTGCCACAGTTTTCTAATCCATTCATCTGCTGATGGGCACTTAGGCTGTTTCCAAATCTTAGCTATGGTAAATTGTGCTGCTATGAACATAGGGATGCATATATCCTTTCTGATTGGTGTTTCTGATTTCTTGGGATATATTCCCAGAAGTGGGATCGCAGGCTCAAATGGGAGTTCCATTTTTAATTTTTTGAGGAAACTCCATACTGTCCTCCATAGTGGCTGCACCAGTCTGCATTCCCACCAGCAGACAACATGTTAATTAGACTGAACGTCATTCCGGATGAAGCCCGGGCTGCAAGGGAAGCCCAGGTCCCGGGTGCCAGCGGGAGCCCGGTGCTGGCAGCCAGGGGAAGGAAGGCCTACTCTTGCATGAATTTCATGTATTTGGCTTCTAGTCTAACAATAATAGATACTAATATTTACTCTTTGATGCCATGACTTGAGGAAGCTAGTCTTTGTGGCTCTATTTCAATTCTTTTAGAACATTTGATTTTTTTAATGCTAAAGATCTGCATATATTGTGTCATTCTCATGCATTCATGATTCAGAACTGACTTTTCAGTGTCCAAGGACAAAAAGAGTCATTTTCTTAAAGCTACACATTTTATTTATATTCTTTTCTCAAAGCTCCTGTTCAGGGTCTTTGAATCAGTTTAGAACTCCTGAATATTTGCTTCAAGGTTTTCCAACACTTCTTGGCATTTACCTATATCACTGAACTTTTGGCTTTCCAGTTTCTTATAGCTTTTGTTTCTATGTGTTAAGGAAAGATTATTCTTTGAAAAATGTAAACTTCCCAAAACAAAAGATTTACATTTTCTCTGAAGTCTTTCCTGATAAACCTCTTTTTGCTTTGTGTCAGCCCCATTGCCCTAAACCATCCCTCAGTATCCCATGTTCACACACCTCTCCAACATTTGAAATTTTTTATAGGTCTGTTAATGTGTAATTGTATATATTCATTATCCTATTCCTCCTCCTAACTTATCTCTTCAACTAACCACCCCCTTAAGGAAGACATCCAAGAAGCCAAATATAACTACCCAATAGGTAAAGAAGGTGATGGATATCATCAAGGCAGATCAGAGAAATTAATTAGAACTAGAAAGAGACATCATGAAAGCATGTAAAGATAGAAAACAGAAAGACGCTATACACCATTAAGATCCTCAGGTGTCATGCCTATGGATTGGTGGGTGGTGGACTGTTCCCCAGAGAGGTGTGCTAAGCTCTTCCATATGCAAAGAGGTGTACATGCCTTAGACTAGGACACATGACCAGCTCCGTAAAGGGGAGCAGGTGTTTCAGGACAATTTCTAACTCCTCCACTGACTCACCATCAGATGGTGAACAACCATCTTCATTCCTCAGTGCTTGATTCTATTTGCAAATACGGTATTTACATTTTTCACTCACTCTCTTGCTAATTTAATAGCTTTAAGTACTTCTCTCCTGAATTTGGGACTCATGGAGCCACTCAATGACTCTACATCTTCATTTGCGTGTGTCTCTTGGACATCTTATACTTAATATGTACAAAACAAAACTTTTAATTCTCACTATCCCAAGCTGAATCCACCCTGTTTCAATAAATGGGAATTCTGTCCTTCCAAAAAATCTTGACTTTGACTTATCTGCCACACATCATCTCCAACCTATCAGCAAATTTTGTCAGCTCTATTTTCAGAATATATTTAGAGTACAATTGCTTCCCACCACCTGCACAGGCACCATCTTGGTCTAAGCCATCATCTTTCACCTGGATTATCACAATAGCCTCTTAACTCTTCCCCTTGCTTCCATCCTAAACCCCTTATAATCTACTGTCTACACAGAAGCTAGCCTGACCACTTAAAAAGGAAAGTTATATCACATCACACCTCCGCTTAACATGAAATTCAAAAGCTCATCACTTTTGGTTTCCATCTCTTTTATCTCACCTCATAACATTCTCCACCTTGTTTTTTCGGCTCCAGCCACAAGGGTTTCCTTCCTGCTCCTAGATTTGCCAACCACTTTATCTAATGAGCATTCTATCACTCTCTTGTCACCAACCCTGTTTCATTTTTCTGAACAGCACCCATCATTACCTGACATTTATTTTTTATCTTGTTTCACTAGAATACAAACCCCATGAGAGCAGAGGTGTCCATTCTGTTCACTGGTTTTCCCAAATCCTAGAACAGTGTTGCTATATACAACAAATTTTGGTATGAAATTCATTAAAATGAATTTTTTTTCACTTCATTGAAAATAAGCAAGTAAACTAAAAACTATTTTGGTTGCTCAGACACACAATTTAAAAATAACAAAAATAATTTCAGAATGAAGTTAGATTCCACAGCATCCATCAGGAATTTCAACTATAGGAAATGATGCATGACAATGTTCAAATATACAGGCCTTTCAGATGCATCAGAATCACAGGCATGTGGCAAGGATCATGTGCCCAATTAAGCAAATTATTCTTGTTCCATATTCACCAGCTCATAAACATATGATGATCTAGAGCCCTGATGACATCAGTGGAAATCCTGAAGGCTCAGGCAGATGACACAAACACACAGAGTTTATGCTGCGATTGCTGACTCTCACACTGATTACCAAAGAAGCCCATCTCATGATCAGGGGAATTCTCCGAGTCTGACAGTCACCTCTGACTCCTCTGCTTGTTAGGTAGGGTTAAGGGGTCTCTTTGTGATCAGTGTAATGTTACAGTCCTCAAATGCACATTTCTGATAACTTTCCTTAAATGTTTATTCAAACACGTATTCATGAATACAGGAGAGAAATTGGATTTGCTTAAATTCAGTTTCTAGGTCCAAGCCAACCTATTATGGCTGTTTTAATGCTGAATCCTTGGGTTGTCAGTATTCCTCCCGACACAGTCCCCTGTGGAGCCCCCAACCTGTTACTCCACATGGTACTTCCCAAACCGTCAATGCCCTACACAGAACCCCCCTCCCCGCCATCACTAACCACCAGAGACTCCTTTCCTGTCATTCATACCACCTCCCCCCCACAAAAAATACCCCTCTTGTCACTACGGCCCCAGTCAGACTTCCCTCAGGAAGTCACCCTCCACCTCTCCTTCCCGTTAGCAACGTCCACCAAGACCCGACCCCTGTTACCAATTCCCGAGTATGTCCTCCCAAGTCGCCAGTATCCCTCACGGACGCCCCTGACTCCCGTGTCACCAACGCCACTTCCGAGGTGACACCCCGCGGCGCCCTCCCCGGCCCCGCCCCGCCCCGCCCGGCCCCGCCCCTTGCGTGCGGCCCCGCCCCTCGGCGCAGCCACCAGATCCTCAGCGCCGGAAGCCCCGCCCCCGGCCGGTTGCTAGGCTCCGGCAGCCGGAAGTCCCGCCTGTCGTGTAGTCACCGCCGCCGCCGCTGTCGTTGTTGTTGTGGTTGGTGCTCTGAGCTCCGCGGCTCCGAGAGCCGGCTGCGTCCCTTCCCCGCCGCCGCCATGAAGTGGATGTTTAAGGAGGACCACTCGCTGGGTAAGAACCCGGACCCGGGCCGGGCCGTGCGGTGGGGGCCGGCGCGGCGGGTGGGCCCCCTCCCCCACTCGGGCCGCCCTGGGCTGGGCCGGGCCGGGCGGTTGCTGCTCTTTGCGCCGGCGTCCCCGAGGTCCCGGCCCCCGACCGGCCCACAGACCCCGTGCCGCCTTCGGGAGGACCGCTCGGGATCAGGAGACCGAGGACTGAGGCCGCGGGCACGCCGGGCCCAGGGCCCAGGGCGTGCGTAGGTCGCGGGGGCGGAAGGTTGGGGGCCTGGGGACCGGCCGGCTGGCAGGCTGGCGGGCAGGCGCGACCGTCAGCCTGCTGTGTTTCTCCCCCAGAACACAGATGCGTGGAATCCGCGAAGATCCGAGCGAAATACCCCGACCGGGTTCCGGTGAGTGGACTCCCCGCCCCTTCACCTCACTGTCACCTCTGTCTTGTAGGACTCGTGATGGGGCCCAAACCATTCAAGAGTTGACAACTTGAGGTTCCAGCCCCGGTTACAGTAGCCGGCGGGGACAGACGGGGGGGTTAGGGGTAATCCGGGTCCTGAACCTGAGGGGCTGGAGCTGGCGCGCTGATGCTGTTTAGGGTGCTTCAGTGCTGAATCTCCCGATCTAGGCCAGTGAGCTGCCTGCAGCCTCTCGGCTCCCTCGCCAATTACATAAGGAACCGTATTCTAGGACAGGGCAACAGGTCACGGCCACTTTGGGGAACGGTGGTGGAGGGAGCCTGTCCCTTTGGTCTTGGAAGTGGTACTTTAGTCCCAGGACAGTCCTCGTCTTTAACTTTGAGCCCCCATGTTTTACCTGATGCATAGCTCCCTTTTCTCACCCCACCCCTGTCATCCTTTCCTGACCAAAAAAAAAAAAAAAAAATCTGAGAAGCCGCTGAAAACCCCTCCTCCCGTGGTTTTCCCTTCATCTATAATAAATATGATGCTATATTTCTTCCATCGTAGGGGAGATGATTTCTGTAATCCCTATTGATTTTTAAAGGACATCAGGCCTGTTATTGTAGCGCATTGCTTGTGAACACTTCCTTAGGAGATGGGGCAGGAGGGACACATTTGAAACCCAGTTCAGAGAAAAGCAACAGGCTGAGGGAAGCGCTTGGTTCCTGGCTGGGTGGGATTGCCAGTCGTTCCCATTAGTCCATCCTTTCTGATTTCCTGTGTTCCTGGGATCTTGATTCCCCTGCATTGTGAAGGCAGGTCCATACTGGGGTGCCCGAATAATAGGCTGTAGATGAAACTCCCACCAGATATTCTTGGGTCCGCCCAGACGAAATGTTGAAAAGCTTTGTATTAAAAGTTGTGCTTCTCTTAACGTATGCAGAGATCAGAGATGAGAAATGTAATAATTGACCACAGAAGCACTTACTGTTTCCTTCTAACATATTTATATCGGTTTTTAACCTCCAGTATGTGTGGTTTATTAAGCCAGGGGCATATTTCTTTATGTGATGCAGTTCCCCACCCACCTCCTTGCCCACACACTATTATTCATGAGCTCGCTGACAATGCAAGGCCAGAGCCTCACTTGAGAAATCCCATCCTTACCTCGCTTTGCTTTCCCAGGTGATTGTGGAAAAAGTCTCAGGCTCTCAGATTGTTGACATTGACAAACGGAAGTATCTGGTTCCATCTGACATCACTGTGGCTCAGTTCATGTGGATCATCAGGAAAAGGATCCAGCTTCCTTCTGAAAAGGCAATCTTCCTGTTTGTGGATAAGACAGTCCCACAGTCCAGGTAAGAGACATTTACTGGTATTGGCCATCTGCTTGGCTGCTTACCGAACTCAAAAATTTTGGAGGTCTGAAAACTCTTAGATGTCCTAACTAGAAATCTGAATTTTTGTACTTCCTGATATCAGGAGCTCAAGGAAAATACGGGCTGCAATACAGGAGAGTGTACCTTGGGTTAAGAAAATAGAATAAGATCTGGACTTTTTTTAATGATGAAATTTAGTCTCAACCCCCAAGAATCCTCTAAAACAGCTGAGGACTCTTAGGCTTAAGTCACCAGCAGAACTGAAGCCTGAAATAATTTTCTCCAAATGATTCATGAAATAAGTCCTGACATTCTCCACCAGAAGCTTGGCCTTGCTGAGGCTCAGCTTTAATCACCCTGCTTGCTTGCTCTCCAAATTCAGTCAACTCTACAACTGCGAGAGGCTCTAGCTGCACCTGATCTTCAATTCGCTAAAATGGCTGCCGTCCAGCAAAGGGCTCTGAGGTCTCTCTACAGATAAGCCTCCCTTAGTGCCACCTGTTCTCACTGTCAGAGTCTGACTGGAGAGAGGAAAATGGACTGGCTCAGTCTAATTCCCTGGTCAGTCCTTTCTTGTTACTGATTGAATACTTCTAGGCTCTGTGCCAGATGCTGGCCCCTCTCTCCTGAGTGTGAATTCCTGGCTGCATCTCATCTTTGTGACCCAAACTAAGTTTAATTAGTTGCGCTCCCCCTCTCACCCTTCTAAAGGAATACGTCTAAAAGCTACGGCTTTCAGAAGCTCTGGGAACTAGCCCAGTTAGGCCAAAAAAATATTCCTTTTGAAAATCCTTGAAAGCTCTAGAAGAGGCCTACGCCATATTCTAATCCTCTTCCCACAAAAGGTAAAAAAGTTCTTTTTTTTTTGGTCTTAAAACCCAAAAAGCAGAAATGCTATTTTTTGGTCTGATTTTCTCTTTCCTAATCTCCACCTCCTCCTCTTCCTGGTGTTAGGCAGAGAAGCAGGATAGGGGAGAAATGGAAGCTCTTCCCTAAGGTTTGTTGACATAAGAAATGCCCAAACATGTAGAGAATTTTTATAAGTTTATTTGAGCCCAAACAGATGACACAGTTGTTGGGAAACAAGATCACAAATCCTTGGGAGAGTGACAGTTTTTCAGTTTCTTTTATGCATTTGAAATTAAGGAAGTAACATAAGATTACATGCAGGTAGGAGAAAGCAAGGTGCAGATTGGATTACAGGATAGTTAAGATTATGTGCTTTCTTGAGGATGGGGCTACACTATTTCAAAGGTGTATTAACCTAGATGCACAAGAACAATGGGACAGGGTTTGCTTAAGGCAAAGATGAATCTTTCACTAAAAAATTATATGCTTGGGGTGTGACTAGCCATCACGGCCTGCTCTATTAACAGTTTGTGATCAGACGTGGCCTGTGTGCCGCAGCTGGCTCAGTGTTGTCTCATGCATCTGGAGGTTGCTGGTTCAATTCCCGGTCGGGACACATGCCTGGGTTGTGGGCTCGATCCCCAGAAGGGGGCATGCAGGAGGCAGCTGATGTTTCTCTCTCATCAATGTTTCTAACTCTCTATCCCTCTCCCTCCTCTCTATAAAAAATCAATTAAAAAATATATTTTTAAAAAAGTGTGATTAGATCATTCTGTGAGGTTACTTTCCATAGAATGTCTTCTTTTTCATCCACAGGCCTATGTCCTGCCTTCTGGATGCCCTTGGTCTGCTATAGCTGTTGCTCAGGAAGCTATGGTTTTGCCAGGAATGTCAACCAGAATTAGACTCTTCTAGCCTTCCTTCTTAGGCCTCTGGGCAGTGCAGAGCTGGGCACACTGTTCACGAGGGGAGGGAGCCCCACCCATGTGTGGTCACTCAGCTTCCCTTAGGTCAGCGGTTCTCAACCTGTGGGTCTTGACCCCTTTGACGGTCGAATGACCCTTTCACAGGGGTCACCTAAGACCATCCTGCATATCAGATATTTACATTACGATTCATTACAGTAGCAACATTACAGTTATGAAGTAACAATGAAAATAATTTTATGGTTGGGTCACAGCATGAGGAACTGTATTTAAAGGGCCAGAAGGTTGAGAACCACTGCCTTAGGTGGTAGGGAAGGTAAATCTTCATTCGTATTACCTGCAACTTCTGCAAGCCTTGGAGAGACTATTTCTTCCCTCCTGGAGGTGGCTGCTTAGTGGGAGGAAGTAGGTCACTATTACCTATGGCTTTGAGTTTATTTCCTTGAATTCTGATCCTCTGATATTTAAAAGGAAATGAAGCAGGCTTCGGAGGCCATTAAGATTACTCTGATGGCTCCACATTAATCTCACAATTAAAATGGCTGCAGATTTTTAGCAATAACTCCTCCTCCCCCCATTATCCCTGAGATATAAATAGAATTGGAAATGAAAAGTGATTCTTAGGGCAGCAGAGGCTGATTCAGGGCCATTTTCTCTCCAATTCTCATTTGCCTTTCCAACCTGGTAAGAATCTACCCTAAAGCAGATTTACACCAGTGATCTAAGTCAGGATTTGAGTCACTATTGAGGGCCCCTTTGCCCATGGCCTCAGTACCTTTGCCCTAGTTAATGACTTCTTGCTCCACACTTAAAGCAGCAGAGTTTTGTTTGTTTAGGGGGGGTTTATTCTTAAAAACACATTTGTTTACAAACAAGTGACATCATGGGGCTTTATGCAAATGCTAATCACCTAATAGCACAAACAAAATTGCCTCAGGGTTGCCTTCCTAAAGCTGGTGTGTGAGTCAACTCCTCCATCTCCTTACTCAAGGCAGGTTAGCAACTTTTTTCTCAGCTTTTTCCAGACTCCTTAGGGAAGCCCAGATCCTCTCTTAACCTGCAGCCAGTGTTTGCTGCTTCATAGATGCTGGGGAAATGAGTCAAGAAAGGATGAATCCAGTCTACAGAGCCCTCCCCCATCCAGCAAGATCACTTAGGCTGACGCTGAGCAATAGTGATGTCCATTATACCTGCCTTGGAGCAGGACTTTGGGAGTGTTCTGAACACAGGCAATCACCATGTAGAATGTTGTGATTATTGTTTACAGTGGTTAGTATTAAACTAGAGGCCCGCACTGGTGGGATCCCTCAACCTGGCCAGTGATCCGAGCCAATGGGGGTGGGGAGAGGCGGCTGGCCTGGGGGAGGGACTGCGGGAAGTTGGCTGTGGGAGCACACTGACCACCAGTGGGCAGATGTTCAATGCAGGAGTTGCCCGCTGGTGGTCAGTGTACATAATAGCAACCAATTGACTGGTCATTTGGTCGGTTAGGCTTTTATATATATAGATGTTGATTCTGGAAATAGACACAGGCAAGTCCCTAAGAGTTTTACTTCCTAAATTCTTTCAGAGTTCTGTTTTTTAAAAAGGGGATCTCAACTGCCTTCTCACATTTAATATTGGAAACTTGAGTTCTCTACCTAGGTGCTGCATCCAGGATCAGGCCAAAAATGAAAAGAGAACTATGGGTTGGTGCAGATAGGACTTGAAAAACATGTCAGTGTACAGATTCTCAATTGTGGCATTGGAGGGGAACCCTGACCTGGCAGTGGTGCCTACCTTTTGGCCTTTTGTTTAGAACACAGATAAGACTTTTGTTCATCTATGTTTTAAATAGAAACAGGAGTATATTATTAAATAAAATATCTCTAAGATGTGATAATTTGGAAATGTTACATTGGTAAACCTGTACTGTTTTAAGATTAATCGTGTTGATTTAAGATTAATCGTGTTGGTTCTAGATCTTAAAAGAGGTACTAAGGCCCTAGCTGGTTTGGCTGAGTGGATAGTGTGTCAGTTGCAGACTGAAGAGTACTGGGTTCAATTCTGGTCAAGGACACATGCCGGGGTTGTAAGCTCAATCCCCAGTTGGGGGTGTGCAGGAGACAGTTGATCAATGATTCTCTCTCATCCATAGATGTTTCTATCTCACTTCCTCTCCCTTCGTCTCTGAAATCAATAAAAAAATATTTTTTTAAAAAAAGAGGGCTAAGCAAAAGGAAGTTGTGTTGTTTTATAGTCCATTCAAACTTTATTCAGAAATGTGCTTAAATCAAGCACTTTTGATCATTTCTGGATAAGTAACTCTTCAATAATGGGGTTTATTTCAGTCATTGAACAAGGTTTATTTATATGAGAGAAAATCTGATAAAAGGAATAAGCAGAAAATAATTTTGGGGAAATCTCAGGCTCATGTTAACTTTCACTTTGAGGCCAGTGTCTTTCCAGGATCCACAGCAGTAGCCATTGTCCTCCCACCTCACCCCATCTATCTATACCCCTGCTGGAAAAGAGATAAAGCCAGGTCCAATGGAAGCATGTGTGCTTCAAAGCAGATGGGTGGCCAGGTGTGCCTATCAGTTAGCTAATTCATGAGTCAGGCTAGATCCCACAGTATATATGACCTGACCTTGGTTGGGGGGCAAGGGGGGCTTCTGCAGGGAAAGGGCATCCACACAATTCTAGGTCAGCCTCCTGATTTATAAGCTGTTGAATAGTTTAAAGCTAATGTTTGCCCTCAGCAGCATGGCCATTCCTGGATATGGATCCTTCTAAAAGGCTATTGGTTAATTTGTTTGGATCTGTGACCCTGAATGGAGCAATGGGAGACAAGGTTTTAGGGGATAATTTAGGTTCATTCCATTCAATACTTCAGGGTCCTACCACACCTTAGATTGGCTCCATGTCTTGGGTCTGCCAATGGTTTTTCCAGTCTTTCTGAGTCAGACTCAGAGCTTGGAAGGTGGCAGTAGCCCTTCTCCTCAGCAGCATCCTTCTCGTAGGAATGCATGTAATATTTGATAGACTGGAAGCCACCTTCGGGTGTCTTCTGCAACCAGTAGCTTGGGCAGGAAGCCTTGGATTTGTAGTGCTGTTCGTGAATTGTCAGGCCATCCAACAAGCCTGTGCAGTTTAGCCAGACACGCACATCACAGCTGCCTCTGTGCTTCGGAATCCCCAGGCACTCCAGCAGTGGGCTGCTCAATGCTGTGTCATGGCCTCTGCGAGTTCTTAGAGGGAAGTTCATCTTGGAGGCTCATGGAACGGGTCTTAACGGACACAGTGGCCTTCTGCAATAGACTGCCTGCCGACTGGGGTCACGTTTTGCATCCTTCACTCCCATTTGACTATTCTTTTAATGGGACATAAAAAACTATATTTGTGGCCCAGTTCTTTTTGGCTCTAGGCCAAGTTACTCTGACTGTGTGTAGCCTGGTGGGTGCTACACGTCTGTTTACAAATCATACTGTACAGATTTGGCAGTCTTCTTTCATGGTACGCAGGGAAGCTTCGAAATAAGGCATTCAGTCACAGGCTGCTGAATGGAGTGTTTAGCTCCTAGCATTGAACATTGTCAGTTTTCAAGTTCCTACCCAATAGGTACCCTGAGTATAAGGATACAGTGATACATTGCTACTGCCAACTAAATAAAGTTTCCACACAAGGCTGCGTGACAGAAAAGGAGAACAGTGAGAGGGCTCTTAAAGTCATTAGGTGTAGCCATCTCCTTGTCAAATTACAGGATCTGCAGGAGAGACCGCTAAGACCTGGCTACTCAGTGTATGATGCAGAGGCTGGCCACAGTAGCCTTACCTGAGAACTTGTTAGAAATACAAAGTAATAGGCCTCATCCTGACCTGGTGATTTTGTATGCATGTTTGTGTGAGAAGCACTGTGCTCAGGAAGATCTCTGTACCTTAGAAGGTACAGGGATGCTGACATTGGGGCATTAGATCTAGCTGTGTATGCACTGGAAGGCAGCACAGCTTGGTGGTAAGAATGTCTCCTGGTTTTATGACCTAGGGTACATTATTTAACCTCTCCGTGTCACTTTTATCTATGCACTATGGATTAGGATAGTACCTGCCTCATAAGGTTGTTGTGAGGATAGAGTTAATGCATGTAACACACTTAGAACAGTGCTTGGCACGGGTTTGCTTTTACAGTTAGGATTTGTATGATTAACCTCTGTAGCTGCTAGGGCACTGCTTAAGCAAATTAAAAAAACCAAATTTCACTTAAAAGAAAATGGAATCTAAAGACAGAAAGCCCCATGATTATCCCCATCTCAGAGTCTCAGAGCCTGCCTTAGACAATAGTGGTTCAGACAGCATACAGAGTAAGAGCAGAACTTAGTCTGTGAGATGGAAGCAAACAACATAGGCACCAAGAGGGGGCTGCCTTTGAATTCCACACAATGTCCATCACCTCTGTATCTAAACACTGTGGTAATAGTAGTGGGGAGATGGTAGGGACAGGTCTCATCAAGGTCATCCTGGACACTTGTACCAAACGGGGCAAAGGGAATTGTGGCAATAGCTATAGCTGTTTCCCCCTTAGCCTTATTCCGAGAAATCTCAGAGGAAAGTAGAATTCTTTGGGGCATTCCCAACCACCAGGGTAAAAGTCTTAAGAGACTCAGCAATTGTTCAACACCTTTGCTAGTTGCTGACCCCTTGCTTCTCTTCCTGTGGTGTCACTTTGCTTCCTGATCACATGGCTCTTTAAGATAAGCATCTCGAAAAAAATAAAAAAAAGGACAAGCAGCTATCTCCCTTTGGCACAGGGGCTGGTTCTCAACTTTGGATGCACATGGAATCATCTTTGTCATTTTAAAACATGCTGATGTACCAATACCTGGGTCCTATACTTCCAGGGGTTCAGATATAATTGGTCTGGGGTGGGGCTTATGTGCAGAGGTGTTTTTAAAGCTCCCCATTGTTTCTCATGTGCAGCCAAGGCTGAAACCCACCTCTTCTGATGTTCTCGTGAGCAAGGGTTCCTCCCTCTATCCACTGTTCCCTGAGTTCTCACATGTTCCAGGGCAGTGTTGTCAATAGGAATGGCATGAGAACTACATTTGTAATTTTCAATTTTCTAATAGTCACATTAAGAAGAAGAAAAAAAGCAACACTAATTTTAATAATTTATTTATCCAGTATATACAAAATATCATCATTTCAAGATGTAACCAATATTGAGATACTTTACATCCTTTTTTTTTTTCCATACAAAGTCTTTGAAATCTTGTGTATATTTTATACTTACAGCACATCCCAATTCAAAGGGATCTTTTTTTTTTTGGATTGATTTTAGAGAGAGGGGCAGGGGGGTGGGAAAAAGAAAGAAAGGCATCGATTTGATGTTCCATTTATTTATGCATTCACTGGTAGATTCTTGGATGTGCCCTGATTGGGAATTGAACCTGCAATCTTGGCATATTGGGACAACACTCTAACCAACTGAGCTACCTGGTCAAGGCAGCATATTCTATTCAGATGAGCCACATTTCAAATGCTGAATGTAGTTAGTGACTACCCTATTGGACAATAACAAGATATGACATTTCTGTCATAGCAGAAATTTCTAGCAGACCATGCTGTTGCAGGGAGTCCTTATTTTACAAATTCCAGGTTAAGAGATCCTCACAAGGAGCACTGTTTCACTGCAGTAGATGCTGATGACAGACCATTTTGTATTCATACTCATCCACCCCCACTTGTTACTTAATAATTCTCATCCATCCACACAGCCAAATGGGCTGAGCTTGAAAACAGGAAGAATAAAAAAGGAAGAAATCTCCCCTTAATTAATGAAGCCCATGTCCCTGTTTACATGGAAGTCCCACACAGCCCACCAGGAGCGCAGCAGTAGTGTGAGCAGTCATTGCTTCACCAGCTTTAGGCCCTGGACCTCTCATTATCCACCCCAGTGGCCCTTGTTTTACTGAATCCTACATTTAGCATCCATTGTCACTTGTCCAGGCTGGTGACCTCTGATGTCTCCAGCTGGTTCTGGCTGACCTCACCACTCATGGTTGCACTGATGTTTAGCGTATTTCTTTGACTTCTGCTCCTGTCCGTTAGTACAGTCATGTGGCCAGAGCTCATCCAGGGTTCCAGGTATTACAAGTCTTACTCTGGAGGTGGTAGTGCAGTCCAATTCATGCCTGAGGGAAAGCCAGCTTTCCCACCCACATATTTAGTTTGAGCAGTATCTATTTCTGGAGGGTCCTTAGGAAGGCCAGGCAGGGCTTCTTTGGATCCCAGATACAATCTGAGAGATGTTTGCATTGCATGTGAGGAAAATAACTTCTCTTTGATGACTGGGACACAGGTCTCTGGAGCACAGGGTTTTTGGTGGAGGAGATTCCACAAGAATGAACCCACTTGTAATTACAAATTAGAAATTTTCAATAAACCAGCCTGAAGCAGAAGTAAGCTCCATGTATTCTTCCTTTCCTTGGTCCTCCACCCATATAGGGATGGGTTTCATAGGCTCTTAGTTTTGCTTCATTTTTTTTTTCCCCCCTGCCCTTGGCATTCAGAAAGCATTCTAAATGTATACGTATTAACCAGTACTAAACAGCCGGCCCCACTTAAGGAGCTCGATAGAACTGGCCTCTGAAGGATTTACTTGGTGTAAAGGTGAGTGCAAATAGCTTTGCCTTGGAGCAGGAGAATGGAGGATTGATTCTAGTCTTGTGATTCCCAGAGGCCTAATTTACCTTAATCTTTTGTGGCTCCACTTACCCTCTTTACAATAAGAATGTAGCATTAATGAAACCTGAATTTCTTTTTACCACCTACCATCAACGTTGTGGGAGAGAGTAGCTAGTTTAAGTATTAAGTTCCTTATCCATACGTCTGCCTCCGAACACCCAGACCTAGTAACAAACCCAATTTTTAATGTTGTTTTTCTTTTTAAAAACGAGTTCAAGGTAACCATGTTTACAGAAATAGAGTTATATTGGTTAAGAGAATGCAATTTAACTACATGATTTGGACCACACATTTGGTACATGGCTTAAGCATTAAAAAAAAAAAAAAAGTTTTTATGCCCTCGCTGGTTCGGCTCAGTGGATAGGGTGCTGGCCTGTGGACGGAAGGGTCCCGTGTCCTGTTCCCGTCAAGGGCACATCCCCAGGTTGTGGGCTCGATCCCCAATAGGAGGCGTGTAGGAGGCAGCCGATCAATGATTCTCTCTCATCATTGATGTTTCTATCTCTCTCTCTCCTTCTCCCTTCTCTGAAATCAATGAAAATGTTTTAAAAAAAGATTTGCAATCTATTTTTCTAATATTACAAATGTATATGAAAGATTCTCCATTAAATACTGCTAAAGCAGGCAGCAAGAACCTTGAGAAATTAACCTTTGGTTTGTCTCTGAAAAATAACAGATTGTACTGTAAAAGTTTATATAAAGTTGGTGCAGCAAAACTGTGTAATATTTCAATGCCAGTTTATAAAGTTCGGTAATTAATGGATGCTGAAAAGGGGGGAGAGCCTATGAATAATTTTTCAATGTTGTTTTTTGTTTTTCTCTTTCAAGCCTAACTATGGGACAACTTTACGAGAAGGAAAAAGATGAAGACGGATTCTTGTATGTGGCCTACAGTGGAGAGAACACGTTTGGCTTCTGAGGGCCCGTGCTGGGCTAGGTGCACTGTACCTGCTTGTGTATCTTGTAAATAGCCGGCCATTTTCAGTTACTATACCAGAACTTCTTCACATAGAACTATTAGTGCATTTGTAACTGGATTGATTTCTTAATATATTGGAAGGTTTTTGTTTCCTTAGACTAGTAAGTTATCATACAGAGTTTTATTTTGAGTTTTTCTTTTTGTGCACTGTCCTCATGGCTATCCTCTCCAGAGAACTTGTTCCTCTAGGTATCATATTTAATGAAGATATTTCCATATTGAAATGAGTTAGGTAGGGTATTAAAGTGAAAGGGAGGGAGGCAATGCATTTTATTCTGGACTATATTTGAAGTGTTAGATGGCTAAGTATTAAAAGCATTCAAATTAAATCCTTAGCAATCAGAACACTTGCTTTACTAGATTTTGCCAACTGCCAATCATGTTGGACTGAGCTAATCTGTTCCTCTTTCTGAAACTATTAAGGTACATAATTAACAATAAAACTTCCTGTTATAAAGGCATTGCAGTGTGACCACGTACTTTATTCACCATCTTTTAGATGAATCAGACAAGTAGCTCTTACACCTGCCAGGCCAGGAGGAGGGTTTGTAGGACCATGGCAGCACAGCTTGGAATAGGAAGCAGTGACCTGTGTCATAAGAAGGGACTTTTTAAAAAATATATGTATTTTTTATTGATTTCAGAGAGGAAGGGAGAGGGAGAGGAGGACAGAAACATCGATGAGAGAGGTATCATTGATTGGCTGCCTCTTGCATGCCCCCTACTGGGGATTGAGCCTGTAACCCGAGCATGTACCCTCGACCGGAATTGAACCCAGGACCTTCCAGTCTGCAGTCCAGTGCTCTATCCACTGAGCCAAACCAGCTTGGGCGGGACTTATTTTAAAAAAATATATTTTATTGATTTTTTACAGAGCGGAAGGGAGAGGGATAGAGAGTTAGAAACATCGATCAGCTGCCTCCTGCACACTCCCCACTGGGGATGTGCCTGCAACCCAGGTACATGCCCTTGATCAGAATCAAATCTGGGACCCTTGAGTCCGCAGGCCGACGCTCTATCCACTGAGCCAAACCGGTCAGGGCAGGTTGGGACTTTTTAAAATGGTTAATGTGTTCAGGTGGTTCAGGTATCAAGCCTCTATATAAGCTATACATTGAGAGTTCCTACCACTGTCTACTGCCTATATGGGAAACTACTTTTACTGGCTTCTTGTTTCTTTTTATTTATTTTTGGAAGTATAATTAAATATGAATATATATCTTTATTTTCTTTTTCTTATAGAAAACACATTATATACTTATGTATATTGCTTTTTTTCATTTAACAATGTATCCTGGGGATCTTTCCCTATCAGTTCATAGCCTTTCATTCATTTTTACAGCAAATAGTATTGCAATGTGTGGGTATATGATTATTTAGTAGTTCCCTATGAATGGTATTTAGGTTATTTGCAACCTTTTACATACAGTGTTGGAATGATAACTATATTCATATAGCCTTTATATGTACCTGCACTTATTAAGGTGCTGCTCCTTAGTCCCTTCTTTCTAAAAAATGAAGATTTAGAGTTCTCCTAGCCTATAAGTTTCATGATTTATTAATAGGAAATGCTTGTTTACCTCCTAAAGCTTCCCCAGGCAGATTGTGTTGGAGGCTAGAGCTCTACATAGAGCATTAAAGAAAACAGGTATCACCCAGTGATCTAAGAACATGTGGTTAAAATGGCTGTCATATTTCTGCTAAGGAAGAAACAAAGATCTTTGGCTTCTTCTTTACCAGATTATATAAGCAACCCATCAAAGCTCTCTATTGATGTCAGCTTCCCACTTGGGATCAGAAAAAACATATTTATTATTATTATTTTTTTTATACTTGGAGCTTTATTTTGTTTAGAAGAAACATTCTTGTCATAAACAGCTTTTTGGTCTTTCCCACACCTGATTCAATAAAATATGTGGTCCTCTTTGCTGGTGGTTTCAAATTAGAAACAGAAACTGACCTCTGAAACAAAAAAAGAAACTGACCTCTGAGTGAGCCAGGTAAAGGGGAAGGAACAAATTCTGTTACAAGAAATCTTGTTGGCAGTGACATAATACCCAAAAAACTGGCTCAAGCTCTAAAAAGGTAATTTATCATTTCAATTGTCAAGGATGCTTCACTGGCTTCAGGCATAGTTTGAACCAGAGATCACATGATGACATCAAAACTCTCCATCTCTTGGTTTTGTTTTCCTCTACATTGACTTCATTCCCAGGCAGATTCCTTCCATGTTATGGCAAAGATGGCCCCATAGGCGTGGCGATTCCAGTAGGAGGAAGAGCATTTCTTCTGAGAACAATGTCAGAAGTCCCTGGGAGGATTCTGGCCTTGCTTGAATAACTAAACAGCCCCCTGCTTTGGGCAGGAATGGTGCCCTCTTCTTAAACATGTGAACACAATAGGATTAAACAGACATTGGGGAGGGGATAGCTTTCCAAAGGCCTTTTGATCTGTTTGTTTCACAACCACAAAACCTCAAATTCAACTGAGAAGAAACAGGGAAGAACATCAAAATTCAAATGTTACTGAAACTGTTTTTCTTTCAAAAGTGATTTATAGTTCGCATTTATTGAGCAATCAACTCTCCTTTCTCTCCCTTCCTTTTACTCTCCTTTTCTCTCTAAATGAAAAACAAAACACATGTCAGAGGTGGCATAACAAATTAGGGAAATGATGAACCAGTCAACAAATACAAATGGTACTGTTACAATTGGTTACTTATACAACTTTAGAAGCATTCCCATTAAAAACAGGAACTAAAGCCAGTGTGCTCAGTGGTTGAGCATCAACCCAGGAACCAAAAGGTTACTAGTTTGATTCCTGGTTGGAGCATATGCCCGGGTTTTGGGCTCGATCTCCAGTGAGGGATGTACAGGATGCAGCCAATTGATATTTCTCTCATCGATGTTTCTAGCTCTCCCTCTCACTTCCTCTCTCTCTAAAAACATTAAAAAAATAAAGATCTTGAAAAGCAAAGCTAACATTTAAAGAAAAGAAACTAAAGAATCAAATCTGAAGGTGAAGTTTATGGTATGTGAATTCTATCTCATAAACCTGTTAACAGTTAATCATTGCTGGTCTAGCTGGTTTGGCTCACTGGATAGAGCGTTGGCCTGTGGACTCAAGGGTCCCAGGTTCGATTCCGGTCAAGGGCATGATCCTTGGTTGCAGGCACATCCCCGGTTGGGGGTGTGCAGGTGGCAGCTGATCGATGTTTCTAACTCTATACCTCTCCCTTTCTCTCTGTAAAAAATCAATAAAATACATTTAAAAAAAAGTTAATCATTGCTTTTACTGAACACAGTTCTAACATTAAACCAATACAATAAAAGAGGAAAAGTAAGTGAGAAGCATAAAAATCAGAAAGGGAGACTAAATGTACTTATATGCAGACAGTGGTAGTATACATAGAAAAACCCAAGAGAATCTATAAAAATTAGAACAAAATTCAGCATGGTTGCTGGATAGCAGATCAGTGAAACAAACACTGATGATGTTTCTATATATCAGATATAACCAATTGGGAAAAGTAATAATAAAGATCTCATAATTTTTTAAAAATTGACTTGAGAGACAGAGAAACATCAATTTGTTGTTCCACTTACTTACACATTCATTGGTTAATTCTTGAATGTGCTCTGACGGGATTGAACCTGAAACTTTGGCATATCAGGATGATGCTCCAAGCAACTAAGCTACCAGTCCGGGGCCATAGATCTCATTCTTTTTTTAAAAAAATATATATTTTATTGATTTTTTACAGAGAAGAAGGGAGAGTGATAGAGAGTTAGAAATATTGATGAGAGAGAAACCGATCAGTTGCTTTCTGCACACCCCCTACTGGGGATGTGCCTGCAATCAAGGTACATGCCCTTGACCAGAATCGAACCTGGGACCTTTCAGTCTGCAGGCCAACGCTCTATCCACTGAGCCAAACTGGTCAGGGCAGATCTCATTCTTAATAGGAGAAAAACTATGAACATGTAGGAATATATTTAATATAAGATATGCAAAACCTTATGAAGAAAATAAAACATTGTTGAAGGACATGAAGACCTAAATGAAAAAAGAGATATACTAATATACTACATTCAAGGATGAGAACAACCATTATTGTAAAGATGCATATTGCCCCCAGAATAATCTTAGTCTAATTGCAAGAATCTGACAATTGATGCTAAAAATCCATCTAGAAGAGCAAAAGGCTAAGAATAAACAAAAAATGTTAAGACAAGCTGGGGAGACAAGTATTTGCAGTAATTAAGACTGTGCCATATGGCATAAGACATAAATAAACGAGAGAACAAGACAGAAACAGACACATGTTTAAAATATAGTGGTGGCATGAAAATCAAAGGGAAATGGACTAGTTAATCCATGATTTGAGTCTATAATCAGTTATATATATGAAAAAATATGCCTAAAATAAATTCAAGGTGAAGTAAAGATGTAAATGCAGAAAAGCAAAACTTAAAAAAATCCAGAAAGGCATGCCCTCCTGGAACAAGCCTATTCAAATCTCCTTTTCGAGTGACTTCTTTCTCCTAAACTCCAAGGTTCTCATGAGACTTGCAACCAGGGAGCAATGGCGGCGGCAGCGAAGCCCCTGAACCTATCTCCACGGCTCCCTTTACTCTGCCTTTCTAGTGAATGACAGAACCCTGCCTTGCTCATAATGTTTCCCAAAATGTTTCTAGAGAGCACGCCTAGGCTCTCTCCTGTTGCTTCTTCTATCCTAAGCTCTTCCTCGTTTCACTATCCCCAGCTTTAATAAACATACTCTCAAAAAATAAAAAAAAATAGAATATCTGTGACCTTGAGTAGGAGGGATTTCTTAGACAAGATACAGAAATACAGACGAACAAGGAAAAGATTAATATATTTAAGTACATTAAAAAAAACTTTTCAACATAAAAAAGGTACTATAAACAAAATTAATGGAAACCACAGGTTGGGTGAAAATGTAACAGATATCAACCAAAAAAGAATTAATATCCAGAATAAATAAAGAACTCTTCCAATTAATAAGACAACTCAAGAGAACAATGGGGAAAAGATACTACAAAATTTTTAACCTCACTCAAGGCCACTGTATGTGCTGTACATTGCACCAACTCTATAGTGTGCCTTTCACAAATACTACAACATGAACAGTGCCCTCTAGAGTTGTGCACAAACTCTACACTAAAAGATACAACTTAAGCCCTAACCGGTTTGGCTCAGTGGATAGAGCGTCGGCCTGCGGACTGAAAGGTCCCAGGTTCGATTCCGGTCAAGGGCATGTATCTTGGTTGCGGGCACATCCCCAGTGGGAGTTGTGCAGGAGGCAGCTGATCGATGTTTCTAATTCTCTATCCCTCTCCCTTCCTCTCGGTAAAAAATCAATAAAATATATTTAAAAAATAAATAAATAAAAGATACAACTTATACTATACAGTTGGTGGCCCTGTGAAAATGCAAAGGAAAGTAAACTATGGGATATCATTTCACACTCATCAAATTGGCCAAATTAAAAGTTCTGACATCTAAAATGTCAGGGAATATGTGAAGCATCTGGAATTCTCATCAACTGCCGCTGTGAGTGTAAACCAGTCCCATCACATTGGAGAACAGTCTGTCAATATCCAGGAAAGCTGAGATCCAGATAACTCATGTCCCAATTACATATCTTAGAAATACCCCTACCCATGTACCAGTCATGTATAAGAGTGATCACTGCAGCCTTGTTCAAATGAGCAAAAAATTGGAAACCAACTGTCATTAATAGGAGAATGTCCATTAACAGGAGAATGGAGACTTAATATGCAGCATAGTCATACAAAAGAATACAGCAGTTAAGATGAATGCCCTTGTGCTACATGTCAACATAAATGAAAAAGGCAAGATGCAGAAATATATTCATATCATTTCTATAAAGTTAACGCCATCCAAAACAATTATATGTATTGCTTACAGATGCAAATTTATGTAATGGAAGTATAAACCATGCAATTCAGGATGAAGGTTACCTAATGGAGGGAAGGGCATAGCAGCAGGGAAGGGTAAATGTGGAATTTGAAATATAACTCATGTTTTACTTCTTTGGAAAGCAAAAACCTGAAGCAAATGTGGCAAAATGTTTACTGTTAATTGTGTGATGGGTGTTAATTTTTCTATTGTGTCTGAAATATTTCATAACTTTTTATTTTTCAGTTACACAGTGGGAACAGAGATTGGTCCTTCTCAAAAGAGCACACTGTATCTCCATTTCTCACTTCCCTTCACTGCTCAGCCAAGGAGGCTAGCTCTACTTCCCTGACGCTGCATTTGCTAAGGTTACAAAAAATAACCCTGTCTCCCAATGGGGGAACAGGGATGATAAGGTTCTTTGTTCTTACCTTCCTTGTTTCTTTCTTTTAATATATTCTATACTTTACTCCTCCTTAAAGCTCTAAGATAGCTTTCTCCTGGTTTTCCCTGGGCCTCTTGGTCACATGCTTTCCTTTGCTTCTCCACCTGCTCCTGAACTCTGTTCCCTAGGGTTCAATCCAGAGTCCCCATTTCATTCTATATACATTCTCTCTAGATGATTTTACTCTAATCCGTGTCCCCAAAGACTTCCTATAAATAGAGACTCCAAAATATCTCCAGCCCACCTCTCTCCTAAGCCCCAAACCGAGTCCCTCCAAATGCCCACTCTAGGTCCTTATCCCATGATATAACAGAAATCCTAAACTTGGAAACAGCTTTGTCCCCTGCCTGCCTCTTCTGCCCTGCAAGACCATCTCTTCTTCCTCTGCCCTCTTTCCTGATCCATGGCACCACATTCCATCCTGTCACCCATACAGTAACCAGGGAGCCATCCTCTACATATACTCCCTCATCCCCTACTGCAAGCAGCCATCAGCTTCACCGGCCTCTGTGTATTTCTCAAGTCAAGCCCCTCCCTATGGCTCCTAAAACAATTATTGCCTGGGTGGACCTTGTCATTTCTAATTACTATGGTAACCCCCCAAATATGGTCTCCTTGCCATCATCCCTGCCTCTGCCAATCCATCCTCCTTGATACAGAAGAGAGCAAACTTTCTAAAATAAAATAAAATGCAACTTCCATCCCAACACCCTTTTCTCAAAAAAAAAAAAAAAAAAAAAAAATCCCTGAAATGCTGAGTCAGGACTAGCCCATTCCCCTTCACGCGGTATATAAAGTCCTCCCCAACATGCCCAGGGATCTCTCCAATCCCTTCCATACTTGCCAGCCTCGCCATGGTGTGCTTTCATCTCTGACCTTTGCATATGGCGATTCTCTATTGCAGATATATTCAAAACTTGTCTCCATGTGTACCACCATTTCTCTTTACTTGCCTAATCCTCCCCCTTCACCTCTGTGCTCAAGTATATCTGGGCCCCTTCCTCTCCCAGGTTGGATATTTGACCTCAGATGACATTGTACTGTCCCACTGCAAAGGCTGTGACTTGTCTTTCCTATTGGCCAATGAACAAGAGGACTATCCCCTATCCTGTACGTCAGGTGCGTAGCGCATTGCCTGGCATGTTGATCGTGTTCAGAAGATATGACTGATCCACCTGGAGCTGAGAGCTTACTTAACAAGTGCTAATGCAATCTTAATTCTGCAAGCAGTGGCTCAAACACACCGTGTCACATGGAGGGCATGAGGCAGGTTTGTGTACCAGGACACCAATCCCAAATGTGACCCAAGGATGTCCTTCAAGGAGAATGTGGAAGAAGGTAATCTATCTATGTTCTTATTCTTAAAAGACTCTTTATTAGACTGAATGGTAGAATGCTTTAAAAAGCACAATTGGTTCCCCTTTTCATCTTTTATTTCCTTAGGGAGAAAAAAGATCCTGGTGGTTGACATATAGGAGGATCTATATATAGCTCTGTGATCAACAGCTTTGCTTCCTTGCCTCCTTAGCAGCTAGAGACAGGCTGTTGCTTCCAGATGTGAGATAGAGAAGGTGCATGCAGGCAAACTTACACATGCCTTGGTGTGCAGCACGAGGCTCCACAAACATTTGCCCAATAGGTTTCTCCTGAAGACAATCTCGTGTTTATTAGCATAAGCTCTGGAAATCCGGACTAGCAAATGGAAGAGTCACTTACGAGCTGAGTGGTAGACCAAGGTTGGTGTTTCCTATGTGCCAGGCACTGTACACATCATGGTGGGCAGCCCTGCTCATACCTATATTGTACCTGATCTCATCTCATTCCCACAGGCCTATTGCCAGAGGATAGTGCTGCTCTCATTTCAAAGGTGAGCACACTGACACTCTGATGATATATTTACCTCCCTAAGATCACACGACCAATTTACATCCTGGAGTACAATTTAAACTCAGGGCTACAGCCAAAAGCCCCTGGGGCCTTGTTTCTCCAGCTGCCTGCTGGTTTCTCAGCCTAGTTGGTCCTGCTGTGCTAGGATAGAAGGGCATTCACAATGGCACTGGGTAAGTGAGGAACAAAAGTACAGCCTAAAAATATCAGCTGAAAAGAAACTCACTTGGAGGTCAGGACAGTTCACAAGTGACCGCAATAAAAAAGGAAGTTGATGAAATCTTGGAGTGGCTGGTGGAATATACATCAAGAAGAGCTCTTCTTTCTCTCAAGTATCAGAATCTAATTCGACAAAAATGGGCAAACTACATTATGTGCATCTATTGTTGGGCAAAGCTTGGGTTGCCTGTAGCATAGTTCCTCAGAGATTTCCTGGGAGATTGAACATAAAGGTCCTGTTGTTGAGCTGAAGATAGATGCTGGGAATGGGCTGTTGTCAGGTTGGTTTCACCACTAAGGGGCCCACCATGCCTCTCCCCGTGGAGACATTGCGGGTTTCAATGTGCTTTTCTTTCTCTTGGCTGCCTGAGCCTACAGCCATCACTGTTTCCATTGTGAGCTCTTCTCCTCTGGAGCCAAGCCCAAGTTCAGGGAACATGTGCTCGAGACACATTTGGCAGCCTGGCTCCCCACTTGCAGTGACTTTCTGCCTTTGCCTCTTCCCCATCAAGGCACTTTCCTGCACTTGGAGGTTGAAAAGCAATACTGAACACGCTTAGTTCTAAAAGCTGGTTCCTAATCCTGCTGGCTCATTGGGATGAGACACAAAAAGTCCACACCAAATACAGAACCCAGGTTACTGAGCTCAGATGAAAATTATTTCCATCCCTCCCTTGTTACAGATATTGCTGAGGCCATATGTTTCTCAAAGCAGCAATGAGTTCCGTTTCCTGAAGGAAATTTATCTTGTATTATTTACCCCATTATTTACCCCGTTTTTATGAGAAATCCTACCTTACTGTTGAACAAAATTGAGCATCCTACTAGCTGGGACCTTATTTTGCAGAACAGGTCACAGGTTAGAAATCAGAGGTTAAGTGTAAGTGGCCTTGTTCTCCACCTTTTTCTCTCGGTTCTGCTGACTGCCCGGCTTTCATCAGCCTCCAGCCCGCTCTCTCCGTGAGACTGAGCACCATGCCTTCAATTAAACTGCAGAGTTCTGATGGAGAGATATTTGAAGTTGATGTTGAAATTGCCGAACAACCTGTGACTATCAAGACCATGTTAGAAGATTCGGGAATGGATGATGAAGGCGATGATGACCCAGTTCCTCTACCAAATGTTAATGCAGCAATATTATAAAGGGTCATTCAGTGGTGCACCACCACAAGGATGACCCTCCTCCTCCTGAGGATGATGAGAACAAAGAAAAGCGAACATGATAATCCTGTTTGGGACCAAGAATTCCTCAAAGTTGACCAAGGAACACTATTTGAACTAATTCTGGCTGCAAACTATCTAGACATCAAAGGTTTGCTTGATGTTACATGCAAGACTGTTGCCAATGTGACCAAAGGGAAAGCCCCTGAAGAGACTCGCAAGACCTTCAATATAAAAAATGACTTTGCTGAAGAAGAGGAAGCCCAGGTACGCAAAGAGAACCAGTGTGTGAAGAGAAGTGAAAAGTTGTGCCTGCCACTGTAACACTGTAAGGATTGTTCCAAATGCTAGTTGCACTGCTCTGTTTATAATTGTTAACATTACGCAAACAGTAGACAAATGCAGCAGCAAATCAATTGTATTAGCAGAGTATTCTCTTCACTGCATGTGTAGTTTGGGTACAGATTCCAAACCTATGGCTGAGTTTCTTCCAGTATGATCAAAAATATCTTTTTTCTTTGAATAAAACTAAATTGTGGGTTCTCTATTAAAAAAAAAAAGAAATCAGAGATTAAATACTTTGCCTACATCTACATAGGTAGTGGCAGAGCTGGTATGAGAACATAATTACTTGAATATCCAGTCCTATAAGGACTCGTTTAAAAAATTTTTAAATTGAGGTAGAATTATATACAATAAGCACAGATCTTATTAGTGTAGAGCTAAATAAAGTTTGAAATTTTTACACTCATAGTTAGCACTCTAATCAAAACAGAACGTTTCTATCATCCTAGAAAATTCCCTTGGGCCTTTTCCCACACAATCCCAATCTCACATCTTCCCCCACCAGGCAACAACCACTGTTCTGATTTTAATCCCTTTTCATTAGTTTGAGGCCCCACTTTTAAGAAGTGAAAATCGAATGTACCTGCTTCCCTGAAGTGTCTCTTTGCAGAATTTTGCTCTCCCCTTTGGACCACAAGTACTACTTAAGCTTTGTTTTAAGTCCATCTGGAAGTCAGTCTTTGTCCCACATTTAGACACATTTAAAGGAATTTACACGTATAGGTTATGAAGGCCAATTATGATTCCTTAACTGCGGTATAAAAAAACCCCTCATTTTCTGGAAAATACAGTTGCTTTCTCCCAAAACATCTGCCTTCTTGCCTCTTCCTGTATCTAACCACTCCTTCAGGATAAGCAGCCTTTGTTTCTGTGGAAAGGACTGCCTGAGCCTTTGAAAGTGAGCACATATGGACCCTATCTTTCTACTTGAAAGCCATTTCCTGGTGTCAGTAACCTTCCTGCTGCAGTGGGACTCCTCTGAAAAGCTCATCTGACTTCCCCAGACATAATCCCAGAACAGTGGTAGCTGAAGTAATAATGGCCAGCCAGGGAACTTAGAAACTGGAAACTGGGTTTTAGAAACTGGAAAACTTTGAGTAAGTCTTGCTCAGAACACTTGTCTTAAAGCCAAAGAATGTTGCCAAGGTCCAGGTGGAGGCAGCTTTCCGCCAGCCACAGACACGATGAAAGCAGACGGTGCCTGCTTCTCCTCCCGGGGCGCTGGCGGCCAGGCTGGGTCACTTTCTCCACAGCAGATTCATCTCCCCAGACAGTGAGCTAATGCTTGGCACTGGCAAACGCCATGAAAAAAAAAAAAAAAAGGCATTTAACCCCACGCTTTGAGGCAGAAATGACTTCATGGAATATATATACAAAATTAAATCAAGCTAAGTTTTTTTTAATATTCTAAAGAGAAAGAATAAAAATGATGCACACATAGTCATAACATTAGAACCCACTTGTGAACACAGAACACCAAAGTGTAAACTCCCCTGAAAGAGTCAAATTCTAGATGTCATTTTGTTAGGAAAGAGATGATTCTGTGGAATTATAAACAGAGCTGCTGAAGGCATGTGGTGAGTCCCTCTTTCCTATACAATGTCACTGAATATTTTCTGACGTTCCTACAGTTTAAATAAAGAAACCTTTTCCCATTTTTTTTAAAATTTCTAAAAGTGTATTTTTAAAATAGGTACTATATTAATATGGGTCAATTTTTTAAAATAACAAAATATAAAGGGTCTTCAGGGACAAGTGTCCCTCCCACTCATGGGCCCTCGCCACTCCCTCTCCTTCCCGATAGCCTGTGTGAGTGGTTTCTTGTGTATCTGTCTATTCAGAGATAGTTTAGCATATACAAACAAAACAGATATATAACTTTCATCATTCTTTTTTAAAATACATATTTCTATTGATTTCAGAGAGAAAGGGAGAGGGAGAGATAGAAACATGATGAGAGAGAATCATTGATTGGCTGCCTCCTGCACGCCCCCCACTGGGGATGGAGCCCACAATCCGGGCATGTGCCCTTGACCAGAATCAAACCTGGGACCCTTTAATCCACAGGTTGACACTCCATCCACTGAGCTAAACCAGCTAGGGCTCGTTTTTTGTTGTTGTTGTTTTTTGTTTGTTTTTATACCAACGAAATGTTATAATGCCGTCTTGCATTTTGCTTTATTTTTTTGCATTCATATTTAGAATCAAAATTTTGAAGACATATTGAAGTAAAGCAAAATTATATGTTCATTTACCCTTTGATTTAGCAAATCCCACTTCTAATCTACTGGCAAAAATACAAAATATTTTATTAGCTTATTCCAGATGAGTCTTACTATCTGTAGGGACAGGCTAGTCCTGGGAGGAGCAGTTTCTCTGGGATCAGCTAGCCTACTCAAAACAATAGGAATTTATCTCACATAATTGAAGTCCACGGTAGGCACTAGCTTCAGGCATCCAAACAAGGTCACCAGAGCTTTGATTCTCTTGGTTGTTTCATTCTTTGTTACCTTAATTCTCAAGCTGGCTGTCTCTATGTGGAGGGTAAGTTCCAAGATTATGTGGCCCTTACAGTTCCTGATACAAAGGAGAGAGGATCTTTCCTAATAGTTCTGGCAATAGTTCCAGGACTGTCCAGGGCTAGCTCACATTCCTGGAGCCAGGAATAAGGTTTGCTTCAACCAAGTCTCATGGTTGCATAGAGTTTCCCACTGAGCAGGAAAGGGTGGCTCTCCGAAGGAAGAAAGGCTGGGTATACGAAATATACGTCCACTATGTGAGGCAAAGCTCTAGAACTTGTAGAGATTAAAACATCATCTCAGCCCCATACATTTGCTGAATTAATGTAGGAATACAAAGCAGAGGGTCACTTTTAAAGTATCACAGTATTTCAAATTCTTAGTCCATATTTTAGAGAAGCAATAAAAAACAAGTCAGGACAGGTAGATACGAAGGTCATTAGTGAGATTCCATTTCAGCAGACAGCTGCTTCAGTCAAGTATAGGCTGTTCCATGTTCCAGAGTTCCATCCCTCTTGCACAGAAGAGATACGTTGCTCTGGTAGAAGGCAGACTTTCTGTCTTCATTCAGCCCCAAGAAAAGCTAAGGCTTATCCAGCACAAAGGGAAACACATGGTCCAGCATGAACGGCTGGAAAATACCTTGCTACCAGTAAGCTCTTTGCAGACTTTCTCTTCTCATTTAAACTGGTGGTAATCCGGAGGGTTTCTGATCCAGGACCCAAATGCCTGCTTCCGGAGTACACTCCAGGCTTCCTGGTAAGCAGATGCGGCCTCCTTGTATTCCTGGTAGGTTTCTAGCTTCCGCACCCTAATGCACACATATCACCAAGCACACAGGTTCTCATTGAACAGCTCACCACCATGGCCAACAAGACACCTGAGCAATCAACTGCTCAGATTTACTACAAGAGACTTAGGAACAGATAATCTTAGTATGCTTTCCTAGAGAGACTCTGGCTCCTTTGCAGGAAATTCACTACAAAGTAACATAGATTAAAATAGGCAAGAATGAGCGCTTGCTCATGTGGCTCAGCTGCTTGGAACATCGTCCCATACACCAAAAAGTGTTAAGGGCACAAACCCAGGTTGCAAATTCAATCCCCAGCCCTTGTCAGGGCATATGCAGGAGGCAACTAATTGGTCTCTCTCTCTCTCTCTCTTCCCTCTTCCTCTCTCTAAAATCAGTTTAAAAAAAAAAAGACCTCCACCCCCCCCTGCCCCCCAAAAAAACACACACACAGCCCAGCCAGTGTGGCTAAGTGGTTGACCATTGACTGTTGAACCAGGTCACAGTTTGCTCCCCAGTCAGGCATATACCTAGATTGTGGGCTCATCCCTGGTGTGGGGCATGCAGGAGGCAGTCGATCAATGATTCTCTCTCATCACTGATGTTTTTCTTTCTCTCTCTCTCTCTCTCTCTCTCTCTCTCTCTCTCTCTCTCTCCCGTGTCCTCACTGAACTCAATAAAAAAATATTAAAATACAAAAAACAGGCAAGACTAAACAGAATGCTAGCTTTGTCTGGTCCTGGTGAAATCCGATAAAACAGAATAACTATTATATTTCTGGTTTAAAGTTTCCTAAGTGTTTGTAATTTCCACCAGAGCATACAGCCATTAGAAACCTCTTGGCTGCATTTTCCCTAACAAAGCAAAGCACTTTCCATTCTACCCATACTCTCCTATACCAGCCAACATCCCTCCCAACTCCTTAGTCGTCTCTGCCTGCTAAAAAATGGCCACGTGAGTTATATTTGTAATACTTATATCCTGTTAAGAGATTTTCTTGTGACAGACTCTTCTCTCCTTTGGCCAAATCTGAGTCAGACTGCTCCGAGCCCTTTTCTCAACTTGGACCTTGAACTCTGTCCTTGCATCTTATAGTTGAAGAAACTGACACTCGTGTCTTATTGATCCAATTTGCCCTGCTTCTAAGTTGTATGTTATTTAGCTCACTTCAGCAGGGCAAAGTTGCTAACTGCAACAAAAATTGATTTCAGTTGTTCGATCAATTTCCTACAGCTTTTTGTTGGTTAAAGAGTGGGATCTACACACATGACAATGTTAAACTTTACCTAAGCCCTGAGTTTCTAAAACATAGCAATGGTTAAGGAAACTCCCTCCCATCCTTCTGTGTCCTGGAAATGGCTGATGGCAAAGAACTGCCTTTTCCCATGACTTAGATAAGACTCATAGAGGCCCCCCCCCCCATGACAGGCCAGACACAGACCCATCAAATTCCCATTCTTTGCCTCATAATGATTAGCTGAGACCACTGACCCATCTTGACAAAATACCTGGTAACTTAACCAAATATGACTTGCACTTCTCTCCTTAGCCCAGACCCAGAACTTGGATCCAACTTCACCCTGAGCAGCACCAGAATATGTAACAACCCCTAACAGCCCCTCCTGAGAACTGACAGCAAGAGAAGACATTTCCTGTTCAATTGTCCCATCACACCACCTGCTCATCCCACTCCCCCATTCCAGGTTCTGTTCAGTCTTGTATACCCCTCCGTATAAAAGAAACCCCTTTCCATCTGCCCTTTGAGAGGCTTACAAAGCTTATGATTGGAATGTTCTTGCCATTGCATAAGACCTTCTACTGTAATAGACCCCTTCCCTTACTGCAATAATCTTCGAGTAAAGTCTCTCCTTACCTAAGTCCAAAGTTGTTGTTAATACACAGAATGTACAGAAACCCACCCAGTTCCAGCTTGATTCATTTTTCTAGACAAGAAACAAAAAAACTGACCACTGAAGACTAAAGGACATCAATACTGACCACAGGATGGATGATGGTGATAATGGTGGCTAGCCTCTTTATAGAGGAGTTTCTGGCTACTCTGCTGCTTCCCTACTGTTATATGATAACGATTTTGGCTGGTCTTTGTTGCTAGTTCCTGAATGGGAACCTGTAAATCCTTAGAATTTCCCAAGTGATAGGACTGTTTTTGTTATTCATAGTGAATCCTGAGATCACACCTGAGTTTATGTTTAACAAGTTAACTCGTGGTGGGCCTTAGAGTTTCAGAATGGGGCTGGCCATACCACAAAGACCAACCAGGAGATGAGAGAATTGGAGCACAGACACCTGATACCACTATAACCTCCTAGAGGGGGAGGAGGAGACAAAGAATGAGGTCAATCACATCATGTGAACTATGAGTCAATCCACCATTCTTATTAATAACTCTGGACCCTGAAGCGCAGGTTAGCTTCTTGGTTGGTGGGAACCCACTGGGTTTGTAGTCAGTTGGTCCAAAGTATGAGTGCCTTGGGGCCCCTGAGCTTGTGGCTAGCATCTGAGGTGAAGGCAGTTTATGAGGACAGTGCCCTTATCCTGTGAAGTTTTGCCTAACTCTAGGTAGTTATTGTCTGATAACTGAAAAGGTTTGTACCACAAACCACCTGTCCCCCATACCTCAGATCATACACGTATCTACAAGCAGGGCCATGGGGGCGGGACGGAAGAGCATGTGGTCAGTAATGAGCACCCACGGGCCTATGGAGACATCACTCCTGCTAAAGCGTCCCACTACTCATGAGCCAGAGTGAAACCAGAAGTCTTCCTAAATATGAGAACCATGGGTCAATAGTGTTACCTGAGGGAGTCCGGCCACTTGTCCTCTGAAATACTGCTGAGCAGCTCCTGGAATGATCTAAAGAGTTCCACTTTGCTGATTCGAGATCTGTTTGGAAAAAGACAAAAAGGATTTATTAAGCGTTCACTACGTACCAGATCCCTATCAAAGATGCGAGGTTCCACGTGGTATTTAGGTTTGCGTGTGCCAGAGCCCCATTTCACCTGTACTGGCAAGGAGAAAATCTAGACCCGAGGCTTCGATTAGGTCGAGGCACAAAAATGAATCTCATCTTTAGAAATGTCACCAGCAGTGAAATCATCAAGGGACAGGTTCAAATGGGGTAAAGGCAGAGGTGAAATAACCAAATTCCCCCTAGAACACCCATCAGCCACATTGGCTACCTCCTTTCAAGGGAGCTGGCCCCTTGGGCAACACTGTTACAAGAAATTACAAGCTTTGTTTCAGAACCTTCAGTGCTGTTCCCTGTATGAAGTCCACTTGGATGAGCCGTCTGAGGCAGAGTCTCCAGACTTTCCCTTTGGGCACACGAGCCATTGCAGGCCAACCCGTTGCTTCCAGCATCAAGCTTCATCATTTGGAACAGTGAAGGGAGTGAATGTGGATTCCTTACCAGCTCACCTGGGGCTTCTTGGTTTGGCCCATCCATGTCGTGTGTCCCAGGCTGTATGTACCTCTTTCCTTTCCCTCACAAACACAATTCATGAGCTGATTTAGAAGTTGGAAACTGTTGTGTGTGCCCACAATGTGTGTCTCATGTCTACACACCGTATCCTTCACTGTTTCCACAAATGGCACCATCAGCTTGGACACAGTGGCCATACTGGAACGTATGATATAGGGATTGTGCCATCTGTCAAGGAACTCCCTTACCTGGCTGGCACCTGGCCTACTGAAAAAAATCACTGCTCAAAGCAGAACCCTGAGCCCTCCTTTTCCTGGGCCTTAAAGTGGTAAGTGGCTACTGGCACTCAGGAATATAAAGCTGCTTTAACATTAAAAAGAACTCCAAAGCCAAAAAAAAATAATGGAACTCATCTCATTAACAGGTTAGAGGAGATAAGTAATAGAACTATGAGGAAAATGTATGCAGAAAAAGCATTTTTTAGAATTCAACATCCATCGAATGATTTAAAACCTTTTACAAATGAGAAGAAAGGTACTGAAACTCATGGAGGGTATCTATAAAAACCTTCAGCAGCCTAATCAGTTTGGCTCAGTGGACAGAGTGTCAGCCTGCGGACTGATTCCAGTCAAGGGCATGTATCTTGGTTGAGGGCACATCCCCAGTGGGGCGTGTGCAGGAGGCAGCTGATCGATGTTTCTCTCTCATCAATGTTTCTCACTCTATCCTTCCTCTCTGTAAAAAAAATCAATAAAATATATTTAAAAACAAAATCAAACAAAAAACCTACAGCAAATATATGTCCTTAAAATCAGGAATAAGACAAGAGTACTTGTCATCACTGCTTTTATCTAACATTACACAGAAGGTTCTGAACAGTAAGATAAGAAATAAAAGGAATAAGGATTGAAAAGCAAAAACTAGCTCTAGCTGGTTTGGCTCAGTGTATAGAGAGTCGGCCTGCAGACTGAAAGGTCCCAAGTTCTATTCTAGGCAAGGGCACATGCCCAGGTTGCAGGCTCGACCCCCAGTAGAGGGTGTGTAGGAGGCAGCCAATCAATGATTCTCACGCATCATTGATGTTTCTATCTCTCTCTCCCTCTCTTTTTCTCTCTGAAATAAGATTTAAAAAAAAAAAAAAAAGCAAAACCCAAAGCCATTATTTGCAGATGAGTGTGATGTGTCAGTTCTAGCCAGCATAGTAAGTCAAAAAACAAAAGAAATGGAGGATTAGTAAGGAAATGCTACTTGTAAAAAACTATATTAAAAATTCTAGGCCCTGGCCAGGTAGTTCAGTTGGTTAGCATATTTTCCTGATACCCCAAGATTTGGGGTCCAATCTCCAGTCAGGGTACATATAAGAAGCAACCCATAAATTCTTCAATAAGTGGAACAACAAATCAATGTTTCTTTCTCTCTCAAATTCAATAAAAATAAAAAATTGAAAAATTCCAAAGGAATTCCTAAATAAAATAATAGGATAATAAATGTTAGCAGAAGTTGCTGGATACAAACACTGATTGCAGCAGAGAGAAGCAAAAAATTGATTTCAACAGCAATGCCCAGAAAATGAAATAAAAAGAAATTACATTTATTGTAACCTAACCTCTACGATGGCGATTCATGCCTCCGGGAATCCATGCCTTTGTGCAATCCCTCTACCCCCCACATTGAATAGGACGGATCTGTATAACCGTTAGGAGGTTGCAGATGCAGTGTGACTTCTGAGGTTAGGTCATAAAAGACACTGTGGCTCCTGCTCTGCTCTCTTGAGTCACTTGTTCTGGGGGATCTCAGCCACAGTGTTGTGAAGAGGAACACTGGCAGCCTTATGGAGAGATCCAAGTCATAAGGAACTGAGGCCTCCTCGACAGCCAGCACTGACCTGTCAGCCACAGGAGTGAGCCATTTTGGAAATGGAACCTCTAACCACAGTCAAGCCTAGATGACTGCAGCCCTAGCTGACATACTGGACTGCAACCTCGCGAGTCGCCGAGTCAGAATTATCCAGCTAAGCTCCTCCCAAATTCCTGACCCACAGAATATGAAATAATAAATGTTGATTGCCATTTTAAGCCACTAAGCTTTGGGGGCAATTTGCAATTTGTTACACAGCAAGAGATAATTAATATAGCATTCAAGGAAAAACTCTAATAAAAGATGCGAGATTTTTGTTTTGTTAATCCTCACCTGAGGATTTTCCCCCCGTTGATTCTTAGAGAGAGTAAAAGGGAGAGGGAGAGACAGGGAAAGAGATCCATCGATGTGAAAGAGACATATGGATTGGTGGCCTCTCACATGCACCCTGACCAGAGCCAGGATCAAGCCTGCAACCGAGGGATATGATATGCCCTTGATTGGAATTGAGCCTGGGACCCCTTGGTTCCCTGGTCAATACTCTAACCACTGAGAAAACTGGCTAGGGCAAAGATATGAGATTTATATGAAGAAAATTAAACTTTACTAAAATATATAAAAGAAGACTTTAAGAAAGCTATACATATGTAATTTTTTAAAAAAATACATATTTAAAAAAATATTTTTATTGATTTTAGAGAGGAAGGGAGAGGGAGAGAGAGACTGAAACATCAATGATGAGAGAGAACCACTGATCAGCTGCCGCCCGCACAACCCCTACTGGGGATTGAGCCTGCAACCCAGGCATGTGCCCTTGACCAGAATTGAACCCGGGACCCTTCAGGCCGCAGGCTGATGCTCTAGCCACTGAGCCAAACCAGTTAGGGCAGCTGCTGGTCTTTAGAATAAAACTGACTCTTTCACAGACTTATTTGACAAATGAAGGGGAAATCCATCTTAACAAGATGTCTGCTGCAAGCCCTGCACCACGTGAGAAGCGTCCTCTCCTTCGACTTTCCCGACATGCCTGTGCAACACACACTCTTAGTTACCCTTGCTTCACTGCTTGGGAAACGGAAGCGCAGAGGCCGGAGTAATCTTTCCAAGTTCACACAACCAGGAAGAAAGGGAGCCGGGAAGTACAAAGCACCTGCTTTTCTGACCACATACTTCCTCTCTGTGTGGAGTTTGCCTTCTAAGTGCAGAGACACAACGTATCAGAGACCTCAGATCACCTACTCCAACGTCCTCGTTTTACAGATATGAATACACCGAGGCCGAGAGGGCGGGGGGGCTTGTTCAAAGTCACCTGGGTAACCAGAGACAGAGCAAAGGTGGGAACAGGAGACACTCCCAATCACACAGAAAATCAATGACATGTTGGGAGAAGCTGGAGAACACTACTATGGGAATTTAGAGAAAAGATGATCATATTTGGCCAGAAGGCAGTGGTGGTTGAGCTGACAGTTTAAAGTACTAGTAAAAGAGCGTGTGGACTCACAGGGAAGAAGAGCATTTTAGACTTAAGCAAAGTAGCCAATCTAAACCTCAGCCAGGTGGGTGGGGCCAGTAAGAGCTGCTGCTAGCCCCTTTCCAAGACTCAGCAGGAAACATGTGGTTCCTGTCCCTCATGACCTGCTCTGCTCACACATCCGTGGTCCCGAGAGGTGCTGACAATGGTGGCCTGAAGCCAGGAAGGCTCTTGGGGAAAAACTCCCCAAATCTCTACCTACAACAGTTGTGTAAACATTGCTCAGTTCAACATCCCAGGCTACCAAGGACAGGCCACATCTGCCATCGAGGCCATTTAAAAGCTGGTTAATGGCTATGAAGAACATACCTTTTTTTTTTTTTAAGTCTAATAAGATGTAATTAGTTATGGCTTGTGTTGAATCAGGCAAATAAACATGTCAAAAAAAAATCCACCTGTGAAATTCAATTTCACAGCTCAACCCCGATTGTGGTGAGAGGCCACTCCCCCACAATCCCTCCCACCCTCAGGCTAATGCTAAGTGAATTAAGTTAGACATGAAAGGCCACATGATGTATGATACTATTTATATGACACATCTAGAATAGATAAATCTGTGGAGACAGAATGGAAATTAGGGGCTGCCAGAAGTGGGGAGAGGGAAGTGCGCTGAGTGACCGTTAATGGATATAGGGTTTTCTTCTTGGGATGATGAAATGTTCTGGAATTATTGGTGTGGTATAAGTACACAGCCACCATCTCCTTCTGCCCCAATGTGCTGTACCTGGCCTGGAGGCTTTTGATTCCCTTCTTCGTTGTTCCCTGACGAAAGCCATTGGCAGTGACATCCAATGGCTGCTCAGGAACTGCACTCCAGCTGATGGCTGGGAAAAGATAAGACTGTAGAGTTAAAACTGTTCAGTTTTCTATAAACCCCACAAGTGTTTTAATAAAAATATTTCCCTACCTCTGCAGAACCATGAGAGCTAGATAGAATGTCAGACAATGACTCACGCTGACCCTTGGCTTCCAGAGTACAAGTGGTTCATAATTAATCCTCCTCCTTCTCATCATAACAACTATCACTGAGCATTTATTATATGCTAAACACACAGTAAGTCAATGAAACAGAATTTCTCATTTAATCCTCCTAACAACCCTGATAAATAAATTATTCTTATCTAAAGATGGAGAAATTGAGGCTGAAAGAGGGTAAGTAGGTTGCCCAGGGTCACACAGAGCATGAATCCGACAGTGTGGGTGTCTCCAAGGTCCACACTATTGACCATCTGCATGGTAAATAGCCTCCCCAGGCCGAGACGATGCAGCCCATCCCAAGCCACTCCAAGGTCTGGGGACAAGTAACTCCAGGGCAAGTGGAACCTGGATCCCTTACCTGCTCCACAAGGAACAAGTCGCCCTGGACTGTCAGCCCTTTTGGCCTGCACTGCACAGCGGCTCTGCTCAAACAGCAAATCCGACTGCTGTATTTTTACTTCTCGAACTCCAAAGCCTTTGGGTAAAGAGGAGACATTCTGACACCTAAACACGAGGGAAAATGCACTCAGTGTAGGCACACTCCTTGAGAAAGAGAGTATGTAGGACTGGACCACGTCACCACCCGTGTCTCGGTGGGCGGCAAAGGCCATTTGACACAGGCCTTCCCCTGGCCATGGCTTCATCCTGCCCTCAGTTACTACGGCATCACTGGCTTTAGCTGCCTTCTTTAGGGAGACCACACTGGAGTAGTCATCCTTTGTCATTTACCTTTTAAAAAATTAACACTAATGTTTGAAGGTTTTTAAAAAACTTAACAGTAATATATGTATACTGTAGAAAAATTAGAAAATACAATAATCACGAAGAAGAAAAAACTACCAATAATACCACATCTCAGTGGTAATAAATATTAATACCTTTGTGTAGATCTTCCTACAATCTTTTTCTATAGGCATATATACTTTAAGACCAAAATCAACTTACTTTATCTTCTAAATTGTTCTTTAAACATAATGTGCATCTTACCATATTAAATTTCCTCAACTGAAGTCTTAACAGAAATCACTTGATCTATTGCTGGCCATTTTAGTGATTTGCTTTTATTTTTAAAAAATGACAATACTGCCCTAACTGGTTGGCTCAGTGGATAGAGAGCATTGGCCTACAGACTCAAAGGTCCCAGGTTCGATTCCGGTCAAGGGCATGTACCTTGGTTGTGGGCACATCTCTAGTAGGGGGTGTGCAGGAGGCAGCTGATTAATGTTTCTCTCTCATGGATGTTTCTAACTCTCTACCCCTTTCCCTTCCCCTCTGTAAAAAAGTCAATTTTATATATATATATATATATATATATATATATATATATATATATATATATATATAATTTATTTATTTTTTAAAAAGGATATTTAAAATAAAAATGACGACACACCAAGTTAAATGTTTGGAGCCCTCCCTCCCTGCCCTCTCACCTCCTAATTAGTGCTCTCTGCATGGCTTCCTGGCTGTACGGGCACTTCCCAATGACCACAGCTGATAGGTAGACAGGCTCTTCTAGGAAGTGCATCAACAGTGACCCCTGGCATCCGAGGACATTCCACCGTGCCAACTTGTCGCTACAGGACATGGAGCAAGTCCTGTCTCCCCGGCCTGGCTTCACTCGGAGCAGCCCTACCTGGTGATACGCAACACCAGGCTTCCCCGAGTCTCCAACTTCGCCAGGCACACACTTGGCTCCTGTCCTATAAACATCCACCACTTTGGCACCACTGGGGGCCATCCCAGTGACAGTGGCCAGTTCCTCTGAGGTGACATTAGAGCTGCTGCTGACACTTGGTGGGACTGGGCCTTTTCCCTGATTGCCAAAACCCTGATGGTGAGCCACACCGTTGGTGACTTTTCTGTCAGGAGTTCTGGGTCCAAGCCTCATTTTTTTGGTCACGGGACTGTCCGGGTCTTCACATTTCCTTTTATCTTCAGTAGCTTCCAGGTTACCACTGGCTTCCATTGATGGGTTATGGGCCCAATCTCTGCTGACAGGATAGCAAGGCTGATCTTCAAACTCGAGCATTGGGATGATGGAGGCATCCCCACCTACAGGAGAAGAAACCCCTTAAACCAGTGGTTCTCGAAGTGCCAGTAGCCACAGCAGCATATCTTAGGAACTTGTTAGAAATGCAAATTCTTGGGACCCACAGTAGACCTGTTGCGTTAGAAACTCTGGAGGTGTACCCAGCAGTCTGTACATTAATGAACTCTCCAGATGATTCGGATGCAAACTCCAGTTTGAGAACCACTACTTTAAACAAAGCTTAATGTTATTCTTCCAGCTGCCTTGAGATGAATTAAGAACAGTTGCCCAAATTTGCCCAATATGAATCCTCCTGTTGATGACCCTGAACCTCTCCTAGACTCAGTGGGTTATAATCTCTGGAGAGGAGAGGTCTGGAAAACTGACTATTTTAACAAAGATTCCAGGGAACTCTTATCACAGGAAGTTTTGGAAACACTAGTTTTTTTGTTTTGTTTTTTTTTGCAGAGAGGAAGGGAGAGGGATAGAGCTAGAAACATCGATGAGAGAGAAACATCTATCAGTTGCCTCCTGCACATCTCCCACCGGGGGTTGTGGCTGCAACCAAGGTACGTGCCCTTGACCGGAATCGAACCTAGGACCCTCCAGTCTGAAGCCCAACGCTCTATCCACTGAGCCAAACTGGCCAGGGCTGGAAACACTAGTTTTAATATATATTTTTATTGATTTCAGAGAGGAAGGGTGAGGGTATGAGGGGGGGGGCAATGGGGAGATAAGGACATATATGTAATACTTTAATCAATAAAGGAAAAAAGAAAGAGCACAGTTTTTGAGAAGGGAGCTACTGTTCAAACACTAACCTAATGTGGTGCTTTTCCAAAGCGTGTGAGTAATGCGTCTGTAGCCTTAAAACCAAGAGTGGGAAAGGCAAGAGATGCATTAGTGGGCGTGTTGCCGGAGAGGCTGGCTGGCAGATTTCCAGAGACCTCATAAGGTGACAGTGACTTTGGAGAATTCATCAGGGCTCACCTCCCACTCTGCAGGCTCAGAGATTTGATCTTGACAGATGCCTGAACTCGAGAGGCTGATTCATGCTAATAAAACTCACAAATAAGAGTCTGAAGTAACTAACTCATGCGCCAAATTATCAATTAATAATGAGGAATAAATGTCAAGAGAGCCTAATAGTCACATTCTCTAGGTAGTGTTCTTCCTTTCTGTAGACAAACCATGGGTGGACATCACATTCAAAAATTTTTCTAGAGCTCTCCCTCCAGGGAACATGCAGGCAGCTTCCCCTACCCCCTTCTCTACAGCCCATCAACTCCTGAGCTCATTTCTTCTGCTGTTCACTTCTACCTCTGTGACTTACTAAATAAATTTTCTCTTATATTTTTTGGGTAAAAAAATATTTTTTAAATGAGCCAGGGAGTTAGATTAGTGGCTCTAGATTTTTATTTCACAGACCAGTAAAATTTTCAGAACATTTTAAGATTAACAGAAGGCGATCAACTTTTTATTCCATCAATAAAGTCTTTAAGAATCCTAATTACTGTTATTTTTAAAAGATTAAAATCTTATAACCTTTAAATGGAAAGAAATTAGCTTTTTTTAAAAAAACTCACTACATAGTCCTGATTTTTCTCATAGATCAATCAGTACACTCACAGAGCACACTGATTTATGCTCATCCTGAGGACATTGATTTATGTCATTTGATTGGGTGGTCGGACTAGCTTGATCCTCAGTTGCATCTGATTCTCTACTAGAATCAGCCAGACCCTGGCTACTAAAAGTGCGGTCCACAGACCCACACCACTGGCATCAACCATGAGTGGATTAGAAATGTAGAACCTCAGGCTCCCCCACAGAATTTAAGTCTGCCATTTTAGCAAGATTCCTGGGTGATGCATATGCATATTACAGTTTGAAAAGCACTGAGTTAGGAAACATCCTTTGGTCCTAGGACCAGAGCACCCAATGTTAAGAACAGCATGGGCCCTGACCGGTTTGGCTCGGTGGGTGGAGCGCTGGCCTGCGGACTGGGGGGTCCCGGGTTCGGTTCCGGTCAGGGGCATGTGCCTTGGTTGCGGGCCCATCCCCAGTGGGGGGTGTGCAGGAGGCAGCTGATTGGCATTTCTCTCTCATTGATGTTTCTGGCTCTCTATCCCTCTCCCTTCCCCTCTGTGAAAAATCAATAAAATATATATTAAAAAAAAAGAACAGCATGGATGAGCCCCATAATTTTTCTGGCCTTTGACTCTTAACCAACTCTTTTCAATGGACTCATTCTTTTTAAAAAAAAAATATATATATATTATTGATTTTAGAGAGGAAGGAAGAGAGAGAGAGAGAGATAGAAACATCAATGATGAGAGAGAATCATTGATTGGCTACCTCCTGCACGTCCCCTACTGGGGATCAAGCCCGAAACCCAGGCATGTGCCTTTGGCTGGAATCGAACCTGGGACCCTCCAGTCTGCAGGCTGACGTTCTATCCATTGAGCCAAATCAGCTAGGGCGACTCATTCTTTCTTGAACTCTATTTTTTATTGGAGTTATGATCAAGTCTTGAGAGCTAGTCTGTCTCTTAGAGTGATTATCTATTTTTGCTCTAATTACATGTGTTACTCTTAAAGTTTAATACACAGAGAATAATCTTACATCCTTATTTCAGAGTTTTTACGGTGAGGACTGCCATCTGAGTTGTTGCCTACAAAGGACAGAAACTATTCTTAATTTTCAAGACAAAAAACAGAATAGAAATGACTCTCCGTAGGTCAGGTTTGGTCTTCCTGCCTAATGCAACCACAGCACCTGAACATCCTCCCGTAACTCACCAAAATTTACCTTCACTAACCATGACTGTTAACATTCCCTAAAAGACGATGAAAGTAAGCAAGGGGCTAGTCTTATTCACTGCTATGTACCCAGTACGTCATACTGTCCCTGACAAATAGTAGGAAAATATCTGTTTAATGCATGAATGAATGAGTGAGTGAGTGAATGAAGTAAGTTTGTACTTCTAAGCCTTATTGTTAGTTTCAGACCTGGTAGGGTTTCAACTTTAGGTTCCCCAGTCCTGATTAGAAACTGAGAAGTGAGTCCCCCTGCCCCAGGACCCCCGCCCCTTGCCTTTTCTTGGCAGAGAAATGGTTAGGCACACTGGCCTGTTCACAAAAAAGGCACTGCTGTTGGTTGTAGCTACACTTCAGCCAGAAGTGCTTTTTATTGAGAAACATATCTACAGATGAGACGAACATAAGGAAGTAGACATTGCAACATTAATCCAAAAGCTTGAATATACTCACAGGGCGTATGGCTGGAGAAAAATAAAAACGACAGGTCTGGTCTGAGTTTCCACAGTCCTCTCTGAGTTCCTGGGATAAAGATGCTACCCTCCTTCAAGGTGGCTGCCAAGTGAAGTTGATGGAGAA
This sequence comes from Murina feae, assembly GCA_004026665.1. Taxonomy (NCBI): domain Eukaryota; kingdom Metazoa; phylum Chordata; class Mammalia; order Chiroptera; family Vespertilionidae; genus Murina; species Murina feae. The sequence continues at coordinate 15,642 of PVJC01005852.1, read as the reverse complement.
GGTACCTAATAGGTGTAGGAGGTTATCAGAAAGAATACCAATCTCTGTGGTAAAGGGGAAGACTGGCTAATTACTAAGAAACAAAGATCTAATGACCAATGGAACTGGCAGTTATTTGGAATTCTGAGAATAATCTAGCCCAGTGATTCTCAAAGTGCGGTCCCTGAACTGGCTGCATAAGCATCATCTGGAATTTGTTAGAAAAGCAACTTCTCAGGCTCCACTTTTGACCTGCTGATTCAGAATCTCTGGGGGTGGGCCCAGCAATTTGGATTTTAAACAAACCCTTTAGGCGATTCTGACGTACACTCAAGCATGAGACCCAGTGTACAGACCAGTGTTAGTCGAAGTTTAGTTCACAGGCTAAAGAACATAATCAGTTTTGCTAGGAGCTTATTAGAAATGCAAATTCTGGGACCTGCAACCCAGGCTAAATCAGACTCTCTGGAGATGTGACTTTACCTTTGGAAACTCCTTCTGGCTATGACTTCAGCATGGCTATCATTGAGGATATCTCCTGCGGCAAAGACAGGACACTAGTGAAGACACAGGAACCTGGAGACACCCTGATTCCGGGCAGCAGAATATAGCAGTTTCCCCCAGCACCCAGGACAGCCACGTGGCTCCTGGAAGGGCTCTGCCAGAAAGCATCACAATCATTAACGGCAAGGCATTCACTGCAGGCTTCCTCAGCTCTGCACTATTGACATTTTGGACCAGAAAATTCTTTGTTGTAGGGGTCTGTCCTGTGCACTGTAGGATGTTAAACAGCATTCCTGGCAGGCCAGCAGGACATTCCCCTCTCCCAGGTGTGACCACCGCAAATGTCTCCAGACATTGCAAAATGTCCCCTGGGGGGCAGACTCTCCCCTAGCTGAGAACCACTGATTTATAGGGAAATCTTTATCTGGAGGACAAAGGTCCAGATCTTTTGTGCCCTGGTACCACACTTGGGTTCATGCTGATACATGGAATTTCCATGGAATTCAATCCATAGTGGCCCTTGAGCAACTTCCTCACATACAGGAGGCAAAGCCAGGAGAATGGGCGAAGCAAACTGGAGGAGGCCTCTGCTAACTGGAAGCAGAAGATGCACGTGCCAGATCTCCAAGGAATTTCCATATTCTTTTTGGTGAAGTCTAAATCAAGATTGCTTTCTGGGTTTTCAGAGATACTGAAAATTAGCTAAGCCCAGGGAACTTCTGGTTTGAACTTGAAAATACTGGCCAACTTTCAATCCACTCAGAAAGTGCGCTCCTGGCAGCCTTTGCTTCCACTGGTTAGTCCCATTCTTTAAATGAGTTCTGTCCTTCCAGCTGGAGCCAGTGACAGTCAGTGTGAACTGAAATGTCAGCGATCTCAGAAATATGACCCCTTGGCCCTGAAGAGGAGAGGAAAGTGCGACATGGACACCATTTCCAAAGCTCCCTAGACAGGCAATGTTTAGACCCAATGTGGGCTTACCGCTCTTCCTCATTTTGGACTGGCCTATGCATTTTGTTCCTGTTCCCATTGAGACAACTTCCTTTGTCACTGGGGAGAAAGAACGAGTTATTAGTGAGCTTTTAGAATAGTCCCTAGTCCTCGGGTGTAATAAATCTGCACATTCCTCAGCATTCCCACAAGCTGACCCATCTGAGAGGACTGCGGTGCCAGCACGGCCACTTCCCACTACTTGAAGTACTGCGCCACCTGGCGGAGAGCAGGGGAACATGCCCAATATCGCAGTTTACACCTGGCGACGACTGCAGGCCTGTACCATTCTACCATCTGACAAAAAGAGGGAGAGTTTTAAGGAGAAAAGGTCTCACCTTGCACCTGTTTGTCAGGGCAGTCACAGGCTTGACCAGCTATAGGCTGTATCTTCACCACGGCTGCTAGTAACGTCCATTCGCGGTTGGGCTCAGGCTTCCCCTGCTTGGGCAGCCTGCTCCCATAGTGCTCGTAACACAGACGCGCAATCTCATCTGGGGTCCACATGGTTGAGCTGGTGCTGAGATCCTGATCTAAAATCACAACCACCGTAAGTACAGGAAGGAGGACCAATGCACAATGCTACACCCTCGCACCCGTGTACTTCAACAGGCTTTCAGGTGTAGCTCACCTGTGTTCACACTGAGGTTTCTTTATCTGAAACTCTACGGGTCATTGTCTCCTACTTCCCTGCCCATTTTCATCTTGAAGAAAAGATCAAAGAAATCCCAAGTCCCACCAACCCCAGAAGACATCTATTTCTTCAAGCTGTTTTTTTAAAAAAATGTATTTTTATTGATTTCAGAAAGGAAGAGAGAGGGGGAGAAATAGAAACATTAATGATGAGAATCATTGATTGGTTGCCTCCTGCATGCCCCTCACTGGGGATCAAGCCTGGAACCCAGACATGTGCCCTTGACTGGAATCGAACCGGGGACCTTTTGGTTCCCAGGCCAACGCTCTATTCACTGAGCCACACCAACCAGGGCCAAACTGGTTTTTATCTTCGCTTTCAGGCATTTTATTTTTCTTTCCTCTACCCCCAAATTGTTCTTTTTTTGAAAAATATATTTTTATTGATTTCAGAGAGAAAGGGAGAGAGAGATAAAAACATCAACGATGAGAGAGAATCATTGATTGGCCGGCTCCCCCCACCCTGCACTGCGGATTGAAACCCTGACCAGAATTGAACCTGGGACCCTTCAGCCTGCAGGCTGACACTCTATCCACTAAGCCATCGGTTCTCAACCTGTGGGTCATGACCCCTTTGTCGGTCGAACGACCCTTTCACAGGGGTCACCTAAGACCATCCTGCATATCAGATATTTACATTACGATTCATAACAGTAGCAACATTATAGTTATGAAGTAGCAACGAAAATAATTTTATGGTTGGGTCACAACGTGAGGAACTGTATTTAAAGGGCCAGAAGGTTGAGAACCACTGCTAAGCCAAACTGGCTAGGGCGCAAATTGGTTCTGTCCTTACCTCTAGGAAATCTCCACTGATGCCCCTCTCGGGAAAGCAACCCTTTAATTTCTCCTATAACGTTTTATGATAGAGTGAATGACAGAGCCCAGTAGTTTCTCACTAGTCAAGTGTTCTCATAGGAATTGTGAAGAGTGTGGGTTCTAGTCACTATTTCTGGGTTCTAATTATGGTTTTGCTTATATTAACTACGTGGAACTGGGTAGATTGCTTAACTTGTGTCTGTTTCTTCATCTATTAACATCATAATTACAGTCAAATTTAATCCATGGGGTTATTGTGAGGATTAAATATCTATAAAAAGTAATTGCTATATCCTAACCCCTTTGTGGATAGAGCGTCGGCCTGAGGACTGAAGGGTCCCAGGTTTGATTCCGGTCAAAGGCACATACCTTGGCTGCGGGCACATCCCCAGTAGGAGGAGTGCAGGAGGCAGCTGATCGATGTTTCTCTCCCATCGATGTTTCTAACTTTCTATCCCTCTCTGTAAAAATATCAATAATATATATATTTTTAAAATAAAGTACCTGCTATAATATTGAGCATATCTAGTGTCAACTGTGATTAGTATTACTAAAAAGAACCTTTGATTTGGAGGTAAACCAAATTTGGAGGAGCCTTTGTATGTGAAGGAAAAAGGGGCCACATCCTAAACCTGACAAGCTCAGGGAAGGCCTCTATGGCAAGGCATACAAACTCAGAGACTAAAAGCAACCACATAGATGACCTGAATATAAAACTTCCTAACTAAAAGCAAGTTATGGTGGGTAGTGGTGTCCTAGGCCTGTAGATTCCTTGACAAACATCAATCTTTACCTTAAGTAAACCTGTCTATTGTCTTTCTGCATCTAACAAAACATACTTTTGGAATATCAGAGTATTCTCCTTTCCCAGACCCCTCAAGGCACAATCACCACTAGAGCAAGAGACCACAGAAGCCCTCATTGTCATCTTGTTCCCCACATACCATCTCTATGTATAATAATAAAAGGGTAATATGCTAATTAGACCCAACGTTCCCTCCAGCCTGGGTCTCGGGTACCAGAGGGAAGCCGGTACCAGCAGCGGGGAAGGAAGGCCTACTCTTGCACGAGTTTTCATGCATGAAGCCTCCAGTGTGCTATAAATGCTGATGACTGACTATCCTGTATCTACCAATGTAAAAGATCTATGTGTTTCTCTCCTTTGCCTTTTTATCCTAGCCCAGAGATGTCCCTGCTTTGCTTTCTCCAGCCCCCTTAATCTACATGGATTTCATATAACCCTATGTCTCCTTTTATTCTAATACATAAAGTAAGTTGCAAAACTTCTATTCTCTAAAGCATTTTCTCAATCCATCAAAATTTTGCTTCTGGGAAATTATCAGTTTGGTTCAAATACACTCATAAAATTATAGGTTTGGACCTTTTTCACCTCCACAAAGCTTACATCAAAACACCAAGGACAAACAATTACAGCCAATTAAGTTTTAAGCTACAGCCAATCGAATAATTTCCTTTCTTGCTTATGCACTTTCTGTCTTTCCCCTAGCTCCTGTCTGCAGTGCGCTCCAAACCACTTCCGGTTCGGTGCGGGAGGATTAGTATTGCTTTTTGCTCAAATAAACTTTTAAAATTCTTTCATATGCTTATCTATTTAGCAGTTCAGATGTGCAGACCTGTTACTGCAATAACTGGTCATGGAAAATCAGACCAGAGCGATTTAAAACAGGAATCTGGCAGAAACTGCCATAACTGTGACTTTAAAGTCAGAAACCCAACATTAAGTCTTGCATCTACTGGAACAAAATAAAAGTATGGGAGACTCTAAAATCCTCCATCTGGATTTCCGGCTCATTTCTAGGGGGAAGGGATGCGGCTATCACAGGGCAATATATTTTAGGAAGGCAGATACTCAGAGAAACAACCTGTAATTCAACCACAGATACACATCACAAGCTACTAATAGCAAGGAAGACAGAACTTGCGGTAAGAAACTGACGCCTAAAATGAAGATCCGAGAACTGTGTATCACCTCATGAACATATGTGCGTCTGGATGAGCCTGCACAGTAGATGAAGAAATGTTTCTTATATACTGGGCCCACTAAAATTCAAATCCACTCTCTCCTAGATCTTAAACAGCTTCTTCCTATGCAATAGCTCAGTTCACCAGGCTTTTTTATTTTTTGTCCCGCAAGACCAAGACCGCTTGTTATTACAGTTGCAAAGAGCTTACGAACCCACTACCTTTTGAAGTAAAAATTAAGCCAGGTCGGCTGCCAGGGGAGTGAAGGGTTTAGCGAAGTTGGGAGGACGGTAAGCCACGCCCCTTGGGCCCCCTCCTCAATAAACTCGGTAGCCGACCCTCTTCTCCAGAGGCCTGGGCTGGGGTCGTCCGCCCAGTTACGACAGACCCGCGCAGCGGGGGTAACGTGTGCGCCTACCTCCGCGGGTTAAGCGGCAGCGGCTGCGGCTGCGAGAGCACACACCCCGCGCGCCCGCCCGCCCGCAGCTGGAGCGCTCACACGCCGCGTGCACGGGCACAGCCGAGCGCGGAGCAGCACTTGGCACGCAGCGCGCATGCGGGTGCACGGTCCTCACCTCCTCCCACACAAAACGGCCTCGGGAAAGTCAGACCGAGGGCACCTCACCGGAGTCTCAGCGCCCCAGCGCGCTCGCTGCCCTGGGCCGAGAAAACCCACCTTCTCACCGACGCTCCCCTCCCACCTTCAAGACGCGCGCCCTCGAGGGGACGAGCGGAACCGCGCAGCGTAGGGAACGTAACGTCACAAAGAGGCTGTTCTCCCAAGCCCCGCCCCCAGAAGCGCGCAGGGGACGCCGGCTCTTGTAGTCCTTCAGGCAGCGCGGTGCTGGTGCTTGGCTGCTGGCGGAACTGTACGTGGGTACCCGTGACATGGGCTGAAGGAAGCTGACTCCGGGGTAAGATATGGTTCAAATAATAGAATGATATCATGTCTTGGAACACTAGCCTGGATTTCTGTCTAAAACAGCAATGTCCAATAAAAATATAATTTGAGCTAGATATGTAATTTAAAAGTTTCTAATAGGCATATTTTAAAAAGTCAAACTAAATAGGTGAAACTAATTTTAATCACCTATCTTATTTAACCCAGTATATCCAAAATAGCATTTCAAGGGTAATCAATATGTTAAAAAATTGAGATATTTAAAATTCTTTTTATACCAAGTTTAAGAAATCCAGGGTGTGTTTTATACTTAAAGCATATCTCAATTTGAACCAGCCACATTTCAAATACTCAATAGCCACATGTGGCTAATAATGAGGACTTTAAAGTCTTTCTATCATCCTATTTGTCATTTTCCTGCTGATCCATAGACAAATTGTCGACTGCTGCTTTAGTTCTATCTCCAGCCTCGTTGAGGTGAGAGCTGGCTCCTGCCCCCTGCTCACTACTACTAAGCTCTTTAATAATCACTGGTAACCTCATTAATCCTTCTTGCCTTTTCAAAGGTCCACATTGATGGTACAGTGTTGCCTAAAGTCCAGGCCCTTATCTTGGCTCTATACCCTCTGCCTTGGTGAGATGATTTAACATGACCTTGCTGAAAGATGTGCCAGGTGGAAGTGTTTCTTCGGACACCTCCTGTTATCTACTATCATGCCAGGTGCTCCTGGAGTCTATGCTTAACTAACAGCAAGAGGGGTAGGTGCTCCTCACTCTCTGAAGTTATTCCTACTTAGGTAACTCTGCATGCTTACGTCATTTTACCAGTAGACTTGCACCTCTCAAACCAGATGCTTGCCGTTTTGCTCAGGTACAGAAGATAAGTCCTTTGTTATATGACCATTGGTTATAAAGGTCCCCCCAGATGCCTCCCTGTGCCAGGGACTCCATTATAACAGCAGTCCCTCAGCCATACCCTTGTCATTCTTCAGTTGAACTGAAAATAAAAAAAAAAAAAATTCAGACTGTTCAACATGCTGCTGTCCCCATCCATCTTCTAACAGGCATGTCAAACTTAACCAAATACTCACTCTTCCCTTTCAAACTTGCCCTTCCTGTTTTATCCATCTCAGTAAATAAAGGGCAACTCTACTTTTCAGTTGTTTAGACCCAAAACCTGAAAACCATCTTAGGTCAGTGGTTCTCAACCTTCTGGCCCTTTAAATACAGTTCCTCATGTTGTGACCCAACCATAAAATTATTTTCTTTGCTACTTCATAACTGTAATGTCGCTACTGTTATTAATTGTAATGTAAATATCTGATATGCAGGATGGTCTGAGGCGACCCCTATGAAAGGGTGGTTTGACCGCCAAAGGGGTTGTGACCCACAGGTTGAGAACCACTGCCTTAGACCAATGCTTGGCAGACATTAATATAAATTTGTTGAATAAAGCAGTATAATTCTAAACCTTGTTTAGGTCAGCAACCTGAGAAAAAAGTTGACATTCCAAAGGTAAAAAAGTGATGAGGCAGGAATAGAGACAAATGGTTTATTTGGTAACAAGAAGTAAAAGAGGAATTCTTAATTCCTTTTCTCTCTGGTTTCTGAACTGCAATAGTCAAATGGATAGCAACATACAAGAATTCCCTTGCAGTCCTTGATCTTCTGCAATAGTGCTAAGATGCCCGAGTTCTGTGACTTGCAATTACTATTTTCTAGACAGAAGTGCCAGCTGTTGTGCCTTCCAATGTATCAACAGTTACATTTTCCTTCTTGTCTTCAGGTTTCATGGCAGGAAACAGAAGTACTTCCTACAGGAGATAAAATGCGTTTTGAAGCTAAGAAACACTCTTTTTTTCACAGCTCTCCACCCATTCCTTTTGCCTCTGGTGATTGTTACAACCAAACCCCAGAGATCTCTACATCCCAGCTGAACAGACAGATGTGTTCTTTAATTCAACTCAGCTCCTTTCAATTATAGAGGATGGCAAAGAATACAAACATGCACACCACTGCCCAGGGCACAATGTCAAAAGGACCAATAAACATGGGAGTTCTCTAAAAATTTGATTTCTTTAACTATAAAAATGGACTAACAATAGTTTCTACACCTCAAAGGACTGACTTAAGTTACATGCATAGCATGTTTCTTGGATCCTCAAGAAATGCAAGCAATTAGTATTCCTTCTGCCTCAAATCCTGTAAGGTTACATGCTCTGATCTTCTGCCCATGGCGTTGCATATAACTCCTTTGCCCGAGGTTCTCAATCTGTGGGTCGTGACCCCTTTGGAAGTTGAACGACCCTTTCACAGGGGTTGCCTAAATTTATCCTGCATATCAGATATTTGCATTACGATTTATAACAGTAGCAAAATTATAGTTATGAAGTAGCAACGAAAATAATTTTATGGTTGGGGGTCACCACAGCATGAGGAACTGTATTAAAGGGTCGCGGCATTAGGAAGGTTGAGAACCACTGCTCTAGCCCAAAGCACACTCTTATTCTCCAGGCCTACCACGTCCCAGGTCTGACCCAGTGAAGCGCTTCAGGGTAGTGAGCGCATGGAAGACCACTGTACCTTGATATTATTGGAGTCTGTGAGGAACATGGTGACTCGGTCAATGCCCATGCCCCAGCCAGCTGTGGGGGGCAGCCCGTATTCCAGGGCAGTGCAGAAGTTTTCATCTATGAACATGGCCTCATCATCACCAGCGGCCTTGGCCTACAAGAGAAGAGAGCCACACATGGACACTGTTCTGGGCTGCATCATCTCAGCGTCTGAGTCAGCATGTTAAGACACTCAGAGGATGACCATTCCAGGGATGCTCTGGACCCCCAGCACTTTCTGGGAATGGGGATTCCTAGTAACTCTAGAATGAAGCCCAGAGGTCAGGAATGATGAAATCTACCTCAGATCGCGTGCAAATTTCTCTGAAATGAAAACCGCTCCACTGCCTGGGGCTCTGCAAACCCAGTGAGACCGATATTCAGAGACTCTGATGATTCCCAAGAGTTCTCCCCTCATTTTCTAAAACCGCCTGTCAGGGGCAATGTTTGTGCAGGCTGCCTGTGAAGGCTTTGTCTGTATTAATCTTTATCTGCCTCTCACTCCCAGTCACTTCAATAAATGTTCCATCTGAGAAAAATTACATTCTTTCTTGTTAGGCAAATTTATTTGTAAGACAAGTCTCACACTCCCTAGAGATAATCTTGCCTAAAGCTCCTCTTACTTAGAAATTCTAGGGCCCAACTAGTCAAGTTCTCAGTCTTGAAATGTGAGTTCCTCTAGTGAAGCCAGTGGCTTTATCCTTCATTTCTGCTGAAGTCACTAAGAGATGCAAACAGTGACACAGAGCAGGGTTCAAGCTGATTTCCTGGTGAGTACAGGCACTGATGAAATATATGCCTCTGCTCCCTCTCCTTCCTTACCTTGGCCTGTTCTTCGAAAAGCTGCCGCTGCTTCATGGGGTCATTCAGCTCGGTGTAGGCATTGCATATTTCCTTCTTCATGACAAAAAGCTCAAAGCGCTCAGTCAGACCCTCTTTAGATCGGTGCCTGGGGACAAGAGACCAACGGGGAGGTTCACTAATAATCTACCATCTAGTACGAACATGAGTTCCTGAATTCCAGCCGACTCAAAAGTTACTGAAGCCTGCATGCATTCTCAGCACCAAATCATTTGGTACAATAGTGAGGATGGTTACACAGGGAGACAAGGAAGCTCTATCTTCACAACAAACCTGGGTGGGAGACTGCCACACTGAACCACACTTCCTATAGTCCCTCTTGCATGGACTCTGGGCTGCCCATATGACTTGTTTGGTCAATGGGACAACAGCAGAGGCTTGATATGTGTTTGCACACTGGGAGTGCTTCCTCTTAGAACTCAGCTGCCAAATAAGAGTTCAGGCTACACTGTCAGAGAGGAACACATGGACAAGCAAGGTGCCCTGGCAGAGTTCCCAGTTGAAAAAGCCACCTGAGTTACCCTAGCCAACACTACGTAGAACAGAGAGATTGATTACCCAATGAACTCATGAAATATTGAGAATTAATAAGCTATTTTATGCTACTAAGTTCTGGAGGTGCTATGAAGCAATAGGTAACTGACACAATGCTGTATATCTTACCATTTTGCCAAAGGGCTCATTATCTGAGGGTGGTCACAGATGAATGTAGGATTGATGCATGTCACTTCCAGGAACTCCCCAACAAGCTTAGTGGGGAAGAAAAGCAAGTTTGAGATGCTTTCTGAATGGCATTTTGATTGTCCCACACTAAGTGGAAGAGGATTGGTCTCCACCCACACCAGTTCCACAGGGCTAAGGATTAACTGAGATGCCATCCATAACTATTCTGCAGACTTTAATACAGCAAAACTTGTTAATTCTGTTATGTCTAGTTCACCTTCATAAGGAACGGGGGGCTGATTACCACCGGATGAGGGATGTACTAACGTGCACGGCCTTTCACCTTATCTAGGAGCCTGGCTGTAGTCCGAGGTGGAGGGCATTCAACACCTTTTGTCACACAGATATCATCAAGAATTTTGCGAGTTTCTGTAATACAAATGTACGAGTTAGGACAGAAGACATCATACTACCCCAGTAAGAAGGTGTATAAGGTGGGAAATGCAAGCCCCACATTACTTAATTCAGAACTAAACAGGAAGGAGGGCACACGGCGGAGTGCATCACTGTACCTTCAGTTTCGAAGAGGCTCGTTTTTGGCAGCTTCACGCCCAGGGCTTTCTCAAGCTCTCCTACCATGCTGATTTTCCGAAATGGTGGGGTGAAGTCAATCTCGTAGGCTTGGCCCTCTGGGCCATCTGGATGGTAGGTGACCTTATAACTGCCTGTGATGTGCTTTACCATCCCTGGGAAAGAAATACCATTTAAAGAGGACCAATGGGAAGTCCTCCTGAAAGCAGCACACCAGCCCCTCAGACTGATAAGAAAGACACAGCAAGCGGGAGGGGTCACCTGAAACCATCTTCTCTGTGATTTCCATGAGATCTCGATAGTCTGCGTAGGCCATGTAGAACTCACAGGTGGTGAACTCAGGATTGTGAGTCATGTCAATTCCTTCATTCCGGAACTGGCGGCCAATTTCATAAACCCGATCAATGCCACCAACCACCAGCATCTAACAATAAAATATATGACGTCATGGTGGCTAATCTTGTCTTAATGACCCTGGAAGGTTTCAGCCTATAAAAGCTGTACCTTAGTTTTTACAGCTCAGGCATGATCTCAGGTCCCTATTAATGCGAGCACCCTACTCTTTAGGTCTTTGTAATGGATAGTCATCACTAATTATTTTGGCTGCCCAGGACCTCTGAATACTGTTCCTTTGACTGGGTGTCCCCCGAATCTTGTGAGTGTGAATCTTCCAAGAAAGAAGCCACTCTTGGGGTTAAGATGCAGACACATGACCACAGCTCCCCACCAATCAGACACAACTGTGAGGTTTCAACTAGGAAGCTATTGAAAGAAGATGTAGGTATTGCATGGAATTCCTTCTGGCCAAGGGCACCAGAGAGATCTAGCTTTTAGAAGTAGTAACTGCAGAGGGTCCTAGGGGAAGTGATCTGTGCCTAGTGCCAGGGACATGAGTCATGGTAACTATGCCTAGTAGAAAAGATACTAGGTTTCCCAGGGGATGACCTTACAGCAGATTTAGAAACCTCATCATGTGGTCTCCAAGCCTGACTTTTTGATCCTCCTGAAAACTGTGAGCATCCTCAGAAATTTTAATACATTTTTCTTTTGCTTAAACTAGTTGTAAGAGATTTTGTTGTCTGCAACTAAGAATCTTGAATGTAAGTCTTCAGTATTTACTTTGGTGATTTGAAGGTAGTTATTTCAAACTTCTAGAGAGAGATTAAGTTCTCTTTTCTACAAAACACTAAAATCAGATCTAATTCAAGGAGAATTATAAACTATAATGGAAACCAAAGTAGGGTATGAAGACCTGTATACCTAGGAAAGATCCCTTTGCCCTCTAACCTGTAATGCTTTACTGATCACTTAGAGAAATTCTGTAAGTTTAACCCTCACAAGCCTGACAAATTTGAATATTCTCCTGGCTGTTCTACACTCATTATTCCTCTTATTTCTGACTGCATCTGTCCAGTCAACGGCTTTCCAGAATTCTGCTTCCCTAAGGCAACAAGGCATCTTCTTCTTGATTACCTTATGGTAGAGTTCTGGAGCAATTCTCATGTATAAATTCATGTCCAGTTCATTGTGGTAGGTGATAAAAGGCTTTGCCACAGCTCCCCCTGGGATGATGTTCATCATGGGAGTTTCAATCTAAAGGACAGGAAGAAACATTTAGTTCTCAGGGGCATCAAACCAGAGGCGTTGGGGAAAGTTCATGTTCTATCCCTAAGTAAAAGTTAAGATCAATAGTAATGTGCAAGTACTTGACAAAAAAGTAGAGGCAGCTTAATTTTCCAAATACCAAAGACCATTAACATAGTATAACAGTTCCTTGGACATTTCGTTAATGTTAGTTATAACATTTAAATGCCACAGGAACTTAACTCTTAGTATCAATCAGCCTTAATATCAGCAGTAAAATTGATTTTATTACGTTATTTTGTTTAAAGTTGCAGAATCTATCTGCATGATGATGTTAAGGGAGGATTTACTGTACCATACACTTTCATAAGCTGTTAAGTGGGAATCTAAATGGGGAACAGCCTTTCTTGAAGTGCAATTTATTAAATTTTGTAGAATTTACTAAAAATTAAACTGCTTAAAAAAATAAAGATAAAAAACCAAAAAAAAGAAACAAAAAAGACAAAAAAAAAAGAAAAAACAAAAAAGAAAAAAGAAAATAAATAATAGATTAAAAAAAATTTAACTGCTTGTATCCTTTGACTTAGTTATTTCTAGAAATTCATCCTACAGAAGAAACACTTGCACATAGATGTATTATAGAATTGTATATCTGAAACATGAATTTTATTAACCTACTAGAGGCCTGGTACACGAATTCGTGCATGGATGGGGTCAGGCCGGCCAGTGGGGCCTCCCTTGGCCGGAGGTTGACCAGTGGCCCCGCCCCCATCAGGCCGGTTGGCCAGCTGCAGTGCGTGTCATAGCTACCAGTCATTCCAGTTTTTCCAGTTGCTTGGCTTTTATATATATATATATAGATGTCAACCCAATAAATTCAATTAAAAACAAAAAAGAAACACTTGCACATGAGCACAAAGATGTTCATTAGAAAAGAAAAGCAGAAATTTAAAGAAAGAGACACCTGCAAAGGGTTCCAGAATATATTAGGTGGGGAAAAAAAACCCCAAACAGGTCCATCATAATACATATAATGTGACTTCATTTATGTTTGTTTTTTTAAATACATTTTATTGATTTTTTACAGAGAGGAAGGGAGAGGGATAGAAAGTTAGAAATATCAATCAGTTGCCTTCTGCACACCTCCTACTGGCAATGTGCCCGTAACCAAGGTACATGCCCTTGACTGGAATCGAACCTGGGACCTTTCAGTTTGCAGGCTGATGCTCTATCCACTGAGCCAAACTGGCTAGGGTGACTTCATTTATGTTTAAAGAAAAAATGAAACTCCCGCCCGGCCGACATGGCTCAGTGGTTGAGTGTTGACCTATGAACAAGGAGGTCACGATCTGATTCCTGGTCATGCAAATGTCAGGGTTGTGGGCTCCATCCTATGTGGGGCGTGCAGGAGGCAGCCGATCAATGATTCTCTCTCATCACTGATGTTTCTATCTCTCTATCCTTCTCCTTTCCTCTCTGAAATCAATACAAATATATTAAAAAAATAAAGAACAAAAACCTTCCAAAACGTCTGCCCCATCTGCAACATGCATAGCTACACATGTATAAACACATAGTAAATGGAGGGGAAGGATACATACCAAATGCAAGTTTGGGGAGGGGAGTTAGTTGAGAGAAATAAAAGGGGATTTTCAGTTTTGCTTCTATTTACTTCTTTATTGTTTGAACATTTACTCACCTTTCTCATGCAATTAAAAAACATGTTTTAAAATGTTTCTCCTAAAAAATATTTTTAGTTTAAATAAAAACAATTTTTTAATGCTACAGAAAAGCAAAATGAGTTGATAACACACTGAATGTGGTATCATTACTGTTTGGATGGTATCATTACTACACTTTGTCCTTTATCTAGGAAACCAGGTCCTTCCTAATCAGGTTACTAAGAAAACAAGGTCGTATAAAGATGTTGGTAAGAAAGGGAACTTTTCATTGAGCATGAAGGATACTGACACAAGACATACCTTGGAAAAGGGAAGGGAAAGAACAGTAAGAGGCAAGCATAGCAAGGCAGCCTATTTGTTAAGAATTCTCCATTACCTCTAGGAATCCCAACTCATCTAAGAAACTTCTTATATATGTGATGATCTTAGAGCGGATGATAAATTTCTGTCTCACAAAGTCATTCAGGATCAAGTCCAAGTATCTTTGACGATATCGTGTTTCCTAAACCAAAAGCAACAGAGATCACTAACATGTCTGATTCAATGGTAGGATAGACCATAGTTGGGAAGTCACGAAAGCTTACCTTGTCTTTGAGGCCGAAGTGAAGATGAGGTAACATATGCAAGCAAGGAGACAGCAATGTGATCTCATAGGGAATAATGCTCAGCTCACCCTTCTTGGTTTTCCCAGGATTACCCTGAACTCCAATTATGTCTCCCCGACGCAGTTTGTTATTGATACGAATAAATTCTTCTTCTGACTTATAATTCCTGAGTAAAAGGAAAATGTGATCCAGTATACAATATTCTAAATTAAAACTGACCAAAAACAAACAAACAAAAAACCTGACCACTGGCTTACTCTGGAAACCTCACTAAACTGTTAATGCTAGTTAATGTGAGCCCAAGAAAAATCTCAGATTCAAGATCAACTATTAATAAAATAAAAAGTATTCTTTTTTGCCCTAGCCGGTTTGGCTCAGTGGATAGAGCATCAGCTTGTGGATTGAAGGGTCCCAGGTTCGATTCTGATCAAGGGCACATGCCAGAGTTGCGGGCTCAGTCCCGAGGAGGGGGCGTGCAGGAGGCAGCAGATCAATGATTCTCTCTCATCATTGATGTTTCTCTCTCTTCTCTCTCCCTTCTTCTCTGAAATCAATAAAAAAATATATATTTTAAAAAGTATTATCTTTTAACTGCTACACAACAAGAGCATTTGTTACTCTTCAGGTGACTACATGGCCTTTTTATTCTCTCTTCAGCTTTTTTTACCCAACCATATCCTACTTCTTCTAACCAAGGGGAAAAGAAGACCACACGGGACTTTGTCCCCATCCGTGTTGTTCTGGTCCATCCTAGAAATCATGTAATTGGATATTTCTGTATACCTAGAATTGGCCATGACTTGCAACTTGACACCTTCTCCTCGAAGGTCATAGAAGATGAGCTTTCCTCCAGATGCTCTTTTGGCATGGATCCTTCCTAGAAAAAGAATAGCAAGAATATTGACTGATAGAACCAGAAGCCATTTCATGATATCAGTGCCAAAAAAGCTCCCTCTGCATTTTTGTGTATCTGGGCACAACACAATTCAGAACAACTTGATTTTAGCCATAGGCCTAAACCCTGCCTTTATCTTCAGGACGATGTTGGATGCCCATTCTAACCAGTTAAAGATGTGCAGGAAGATCTGACTTTAAAGATGTTCACTGAATTCACAAAAGATGGCAATGTTGGTTGGTGGCAGCATAGATTTTTTTGGATCATCCTGAATTCTCAC